>JANITW010000006.1:16253299-16271392 GCA_027564335.1 Erythroxylum williamsii | reverse complement strand
GCAATATACTGATGAACTCTAATGTATACACTGAAAAAAACTGCTATAAATCTAGGATCATAGGAAACAAATTGTTGGAATAACTGATGCTACATTATTTATTAAGATCAGTGAACAAATTACGAAATGAAATTAGTGAAAAGTTTTGGGATGGTTGATTTGATGACTTGAAAAATAATAGAGAATAAAATTTGGTCTAAAAGATAGTGGTCCAAACTCCATATATTTGTGTTTTCTTGTGTATCTGTGAGTTTTCTTTTGTATCTGTTAATGTTGTAAAATAAAGTACATGAATAATGTTCTTATTTATTTTAATAATTACAATGAGTTCTATTTGCCTATCTAGGCTAGCTTCTAATGCTTAATCGAACTTGCTAGGTTTGGTTTTATCATTCAAACTAGAGTAGCCCAAGTCTCAATCCAACTATAGATTTGATGATAAAAGATTTGAAGTTCATATATTGCATAATAGATGAAACAATGCTTCTGTTTTGGGCAATAGAATATTGGAGAATTGATCTAAAGGAGATATCCTAAGTTAAAGGTCACAAATGGACCATAGAAAAATGATAAGAAGAAAGCCTAATGTAGAACATTTCCTGTTAAATACATGCTTAAAAGCTATTTTACAATTTATTCCTCTAAATGCAACCAACTTTCTTGGACCACCAATTTCAGGGTCACTAATCAAAGATTGAAGAATGCAATATGCAAGGTGTCCAATAATAATAATAATAAGAAGAAGATGATGATGAAAATAAATAATAATTATCATCATCATCATCAAGATGTAGTTAGTGAGGACTATTATGGATATTTTAATCTTTTTGTTAGTTATTCCTTTGTCATCCTAAATTTATATTTTAAAACTAAAGATTGGTATTGAAATTCTTTAGTAATAAAACAAACTAAATAATATTAGTTTTATTCCATTCTTCATCTATTGTATTCCTAAGAATAATCATTTCATTCTTTATACTATTGCGAAATAACTTATGCATACGTACCACTACTCAATATTAAATTGTGGTGTTTTTTTCCCTATTTTCGTGAATTGTGGTGTTTTTTTTCCCTATTTTCGTGGAGCCCCTTAACCGCTATGTTCATTGCTTTCATTTGTAGACTATTCATTTCTTTGTATGTTCTTTTTTAATCTTATATAGGTTTAATAAGTTATTTGAAATTTTTTCAATGAATGCTATTAATTTTTTAAAATAAGAAATTATATTTAGAAAAGAGGACACTGTTTATACATATAGTAATTAAGGGACTCTTTTTCTGTATAAATGGTAGATTAAAGATCTGTTTTTATAGTTCACTTTTTATTTTAATTATCTAATTAATAAAAAATTTAATTTAGTCACTAAAATATCATGATAACTCTAGATTTAAACTTATGTTAACTATTTTAACGAAAACTGCTGTGTAATATTCAAGCTTGATACACATATTACTTAAATTTTATTGATATCACAACATTTTTGTTAAAAATGTTAATAAAAGTTTTAATATAGAGTAATTAATAAAGTTCAAGATCATAATTAAAAGATTAAAATAGAAAATAATCTTACGTTAACAGAATAAAACTTTGTTTATCCCTTGACTTTAACAAAAACCTTGAACAAGATATGTCCTTCATTTCCCTAGTACAGAAATGAAAGGCATCTAGAATAATATTGTTTCTTTGCTTAATTAATTACTACATGATCTAACTCGACCCGTCATTAATAACATTAATCAAAGACGGGAGTTAGATTACATTTCGATTAAAGAATTCCCCACTCGTGCTGCTCTTAGAAGAAAGAAGAAAATTATATTCGGGGGAACAAGGCTGTATGTGTTTGAAAGAATGGGAACAAAGCCAAATTCTTCGCATTGAGACAGGCTGGATGCTCTGCCCGAGTTTACAGGATTTCGTTGGCATCCAAGGTGATTAAATTTTGGGCGATATGAACTCTAGCATAGTTGTGTAAAATCATATTATATTTCTTTTCAAAGGATGACATAATAATTTATTTGATAGTTGTAGATTTCCTCAAGCATTTTGAAGCTGTCGCTACATGCGCTGTCTGCTTGAGAAAGATTCCCCGTTGAAACATATGCAGCTTCAATTTCGAGGGTTTGGCTTCGAAAGTTGGGTCAGCTTGTTCATCATACTAATGCCAGGGGTTTGAATTTTAAGGAAGAAAGGGAAGGTGGTTCGCTAAATGTGCTCGACATAGATTTTATTTATTTGTCACGGAGTCCAGACAATAGTTGTTTTTTGCTATGCTGCATGAATTTGCAGTAGCCGATAGATAAAACAATCTATCTGCAAGTGTTAAGGTTGGACACTGCTACGACTATGTGAGAATTAATGGACGCCAAAAGCCAGCTCTTTTCTTCAAGAATGACGATTGTTGCTCCTCTTTTTCCTGACTAAAGAAGTTAAAAACTTGAATAAACTAACTTCTATATGTCGAATTAAAACAAAAGGATGCCAGGACTTTTTACATCCTAAAACATATTTATAACTTGAACAGACACTGAAACTTAATAGGAGGAGATTCTTAATTTGTCTCTCGTCGAGCAGCTGAGCCTAATGATATCGCCTATTCCAACAGATTTAGCCATGTTAAGCCCTTTATCCTCTTAACCAGGTTTGGTGAAACCTAGCGGTCAAAGATGCGGTGAAGGAAGCACATGGCGAACCAATTTAGTGTGACCTTCCCCGAAATGGTACATAATGATGCTAAATTGTCCAAGGATTTTGAAGCTTTTAAGTCAACGGGAAGCAATAAAGCACGGCCTCAGCTTACATGCTGGTTTGCCCGTCAACAGAAGGCCGTCTAATGAGAAAAGAAAAGATTCAATATTTATAAATACATAATTACCAGACATATCAGGATTACGAAATTCAAATGTTTCACATATTCGTGGCATTAGAAAATATACTATCTAGCTTTGCAAACAAATAATTATCATAATGGTTAACAAAAGGGAGGACTGGTGGGAAAAATTAATAATTAAATAAATGTGGATACGATACATAGCCATTATAATAGGAAAAGTTACGTATATTGCATGTGTAGGTGTTGGTGTTGTTTCAAAACTTTAGACCATCTCTCTACATAGCCATTATAATAGGACAAGTTACGTGCATTGCATGTGTAGGTGTAGTGTTGTTTCAAAACTTAGAACATCTCTCTTTCTTGCTTTGGTTTGTGTTTCACATTTAAAGACTAAGGGAGTTTCACCTAGGTTATATACTAGATCGTTTTGTTAGGCTTTAAATCAAGCCTGACGAGAGTATGAATACCATGCACACATGCATGTATAATATGAATTTTTGTGGGCCAACTTGCTTTAAGTCATTCATTTTTTTGGGACCCTTAATAATGATCATAACGTTCATATATTTATTTTTATTACCTAAATGTTCCTTTTAATTTAGTACACATTAAGAAAATGCCTCTATGCTATCTATAAATCTCACACATTTGCTCTATTTTGGCTCCCATCCCCATTGTCATGCTTTTCCATTTTTTCCATACAACGCACACATTTTTCTCCCTGGAAACAGACACTTTTGCTCACAAATTTTCTTATCTTTTCTATTCAGCATTTTCTATTTTTATTAATTCTCAGAGACAGATCCTACTCTGCCTTTGGAGTGCACCGAAGCTAGTGAGGAGATGTTAACCCTAGGATCATATCCTTTTGTCCTGCTACATCATAAAGGGAGAATTTTCAACTTTGAGTAGTGATTTTCACATCGCCTTACATTCTTAGATAAATTGTTCCAATTTTATTTTTGGTGCTATTTCATTATTTCACTTACAATCTAATTCAGAAAATTCTTGTTGTATTGCTATTGTTACTGGATATTTTTTGCATTCTACCTACTGTTTGCTGAAATTTTGTTGCATTGCTACTGTTGTTTGAAATATTGCATTCCTGCTATTGTTTGGAAATTGTTACATTCTTTCTGTTTTATGTTAGTATAAGTCGGAATATTGTGCTACTGCGTGTTTATTTCGATATAAGTTGGAAAGCGTTAGTTGAAATACCATTTGTTTTTATTGTTATTTCCATATTTATTATGTGGTTTACGAATAAGACCAACATAAGTTCTGTACTTACTGTTCCCCACATAGGTTTTGCCCTCTAGAGGATTATACCTGACCTAACTAGATTAGAGCCTCTAAATGGAAGAAATTTTAAATGATAGTTTGAGAAAATTTTATTTTACTTTCAGCAATACGAAATCGATTATGTATTATTTCAAAAAATTCCTAGTGACAATATCAACCCTAAGACAACTGCAGATAATCGAACCATTAGGGGAGTGTTGCTCAACCGTATGATAAACTCATCGTTTGATATCTATTGCAAGTAAAAAACTGCCAAGAAAATTTGGAATGATGTTGTGTCCGAGGTCAACCTTGCTAGAAACTTGTTCAAGCGAATCATTGACACAGGACTTACATGATACACCTTACCAACAAGAGCCTGTTCAAGGAGTTGAATAATGTTGCTGATGGTGAACTCATGTACATGGGCAACTCTAGCAAAGTTTCTGTCCAAAGAGTTGGGAAAGTCACTCTCAAACTCACTTCTAGAAAAGTTTTGGCGGCAAAACATTTTTCTATTTGCTCTTGATGTACGTAGAAACTTGATTTCTGGTGCATTATTTAACAAAGTTGGTTTTAAACCTACCTTTGATTCTGATGCTAGTTATAAAGAAAATCTCTTAAATGGCATTATAAAGAATAAACAATACTAACAATTCATTTCATGCATTGATAAAAGTTTACACTGCATTCCTTGAAACGAATATTTACAATCCTTATACAAAAGTTCTATATGACAAGAAACTACAAATTACAAACTATAACTCCTCTGATATCAGCTGACGGACCTTTTAGTCATAACTTAATCCAAAATGTTCCTCTAGGCAATCTTAGAAACTAGGTCTCCTGTCTCATACCTGAAAAGCTAAGTTGCAATTTTGATGAGTTTTGTGAACTCAATGAGTGAACCATCATTGGTGATCTTACTCAGGTCAAATACGCAAATATCACACAATCAACCAATTTTACAAATATTCTTTCAAAACATGAATAACCCAATTAATCGCATTATCATGGCATATCACTTAATCATCACAATTTTAAAAAAGATTTCATAATCATATATCTTCAAACGCAGATGCATATTAGACTCTAGATTATTATTTGTGACTGAGAACCTTTCAGATATAGATACTGGCCTTCTTGACTCGGTTAGATATAGAAATCACGAAGCAAAGCTCTACTTGCAGAATTATGAGCTTAAAGCTCTTTTAGACTGACTACTCTAATCACAACGCCTTTATCTGAACATGCATTTTATGAAATGCATCAAATAACAGAATATGCCATGTATAGCATTCATTTAGGATGCACATACAAAATCTCATATTCATCAGACCTATGTCCGACATTCAACTTTTGTTGAAATATAGATATCATTCCAAATTCATATGTAAATAGAACACTTCCAATACATTCCAAAATATCAAACTCCTAGTACCATTAAAGTCTGAAATTCATAAGCAAATCACAATCAATTCATTACCAATTCAATATATTGGAATTAAATAGAAACAGAAATAAATCAATCCTAGTGATATCGTCTAGGTTGACTCTTAATATGCTCCCGTATATGCTATTGCCTAGATGATCCGAAAATTTTGGAATGATGGCGTATGTCTTGAGCATCTAAATACATATACATTTTACACATTACTAACCTGATCAATCAAATACAGATTCAACTAGTCACATATATATATGCCATATGCAATGCATGCTCAATGACTATCCAGGGTATGTTTTCTTAATCACAATTCATAATCATTCAAACATTATCACTTGAATATGTCTTATTAACACTTAGGTGAATACCTTAAATACACTTGATCATGCTCAATTCATTAACCATAAATTCAATAACCATTTTCTAGCATCATAAGAATTCACAATTTTCCCAATTCTCGTTCATTCCTTCCTAATGCATTATTCATAACCTTTAGAATACATTTACATTTACAAGAATATCTTCATTCCTTTAACACTCCTTTATTCCAAACTTAGATACGTTAATATCAAACTATCTTTTCCTTAAGGTATAACATCAATTATCAATCAAAACTTATCACACATTTAACCAACTTTTCCGACATCAAATTATGTTCTTTTTAAACCTTAATCAAGTCCAAATGCATCATAGTTAAATACCATATCCTTAATTGTTTCAAGAATCAAACAAAAGAACATTTCTTTACTTCCATTCAATTTCCACAATTGTATATGGCTTCCCACAATCGTGGGATGGGTTATCCAAAAGTTCCCATCCAATTCCTTCATTAGTTTTCTAGATTTTCTCAGGACAAGTTTTGTGTCAGTTTTGTATAGCCATTATGACATAGAAATTAAAGTAATTAGGTAGTACATTCTTCTTAAAAAATGTTCCCATATGTCTTAGGTTTCTAATGAACTAAAGTTCATACAATTTGGTTTATTATTCTATGATTTATGCTCAAAATACTATAGACTGAGAACATTTAAAAATTTTATCTAGCGCATGATCATGCATTCAAAGTTGTACAACCCATATCTCTCAATTCCAATATCCAAAAATTACACACTTATACCAATTGAAAGATAAGAGAATAAGCTATTCGGCCTACATCAATACAGCTTATTCGATAACAATAGGATATGATTTCTATCCCAGGTAATGTTATAACCTAAGCTAAGACTCAATTTCAAGCTAAAATTTAAGACCTTAAAGACATAATTAAAATTCAATTTCTTCTTAAAACTTATATCCAAATGTCTCTAGGCAATGTAAATCAAGAATAATCTCATTTAGAGGTCTACTGATCAAGATATAACCAAAATACCAAAGCATGATCAATGAAATCATTCCAGTTAACAATATTCCAGCACACTCACCATTTTCATCCTAAATTTATCACTCATTCTTTTCTGAATGGATTCAGATATTCAGAAATTTTAGTGGAGATGAAGAAAATTGTGTAATGAGTCTATTGGTTCAAGTATCATGTCATTTGGATGTCAAGAGAATAAGTTATAACAAAAAGAACAAAGGATGTTTAGAGAAAAACACTACGGCTAACATATTCTAACAATTCTTCTTCACCAATATCACATGCATTTCAGTCCAATTCAAGCATCATTCTTATGTCATTTGACATGCCATAAAACTCATATTGTCACTTAATTGTTAGGCTTTCAATTCAGCTCAAACTTCATATCAAATCAAGTCTCCATGTAAGCAAAATTCATCACCAACTTAAGATAAAAACAGGTTGATTTTGGACAACAAGATGAAGGTAACTTTCAGCTAGTTTTTCTTAGTTATTTTGTGTAAGGTAAAAAACTAGCTTTGATACAACAATTTGGCTAGATTTTAGGCAAAATACAGAGAAAATTTGAAGCAATTTAGGTGGACAAAAGTGAGGGACTCAGTAGAAACATTGCTGCTAGAATTTGCTCCATCATCATGCTAGGTGCCAACTTCTAAACTCACCATATGTCTTAAGGCATGCTAGCCATTTGTTCAACAATTATGTTACCACTAATCCACTTATTATGCTGCCATTTATCTCCTACTAATCATTCTACATGTCACTCCAAGATTGGTCCATTTGTCATTTAATTACTAGTTCATTTGTCACCAACTTAACTATGCCAAATGTCACTCAATTTTAGGCTTAATCATCCAAATTTTTTATGTATCAATTTATCCTACCACTTGGGATTTGTCCTTGTCTAAATGTACATTTTAATCTATCAATTTTCCAATCCATAACATTTAATTCCAAATTTTGTAATTGAAATCCAATCATACCAAAATTCAAGACGTATCAAAACACAATTAACATCATAATTACTTAACATTTTTCATACCCTGGAATAAGTCAATTGAGTGCATATGCTAACTTACAATGTGCACAAATATCAATTTCGTGTATGAATGCTAATGTTATACATGTATATGCAATATTTAATTTAGGATTAAACCCTAAGCATATTCCTGAAAAATGGGATATTACATGTTGTTTGCTATTGTCTTGGTATTTAAGCTTCATGTGCACCAAGTGGATATTAAGAAAACTTTTTTGAATGGTGATCTTGAATTTATATGGTCCAACCCAAAGGGTTTAGAGTGCTTGGTCAGGAGCAAAAGTTATGTAAGTTGGTTAAGCCTTTGTATGGACTTAAACAAGCTCCGGCACAGTAACATGAGAAATTTGAAAATGAGATTTTCAAACATGGTTTCACCTTTTGTGATGTTGATTTTTGCATTTATGTGAAATCTAATGCCAATGGTTATGTGATCATAACTCTTTATGTAGATGATATGTTTATTTTTGGTACTAGCTTATCTGTCATTGACACTACCAAGAGTTTGCTAAGGTCTTCCTTTGATATAAAAGATCTTAGACTTGTGGACTTTATTTTGGGAATTTAAGTTTATAGGACTGACTATGATTTTAGGCTAAATCAAACTCATTATATTAAGATAATTTTGAAGAAGTTTGGTTATTATGATGTTGAACCAGTTAAGATTTCTTATGATGACAATGTTACTTTAAAGAAAAATCTTAGGAACAAGGCAAACCAAGCTGAGTATGTTAAAATTCTTGGTAGTGTGATGTTCTTGATAAACTATTCTCATCTTGAGGTTGCAGAGTAGACTTAGTAGGTATACTCATAATCTAAGTCAAGAGCATTAAAATGCATTATTCATTTTGAGATATTTAAAAGGTACAATGCATTATGAATTATTTTTTTGGTGGTCATCCTCTTGTATAGAGGGATATTCTAATGCTAACTGGGTTATAGAGAGTGAAGATATATACTCTACCAGTGGTTATATTTTTACCTTGGCAGGAGTTGTAGTGTCTTAGAAATCATCCAAGCAAACATGTATTGCAAGATCAACAATGAAGGTTGAGTTTATGGCTTTGGAGCTACTGGATGAGAAGTTAAGTGGCTAGGGAATCTCTTAGCAGATATCCCACTTTGGGGAAAACCAATTCATTCTATGTTCCTTCACTCTGAGTCGCAGGTTGCTATACATGTTATCAAGAGCAAGGCATATAATGGCAAAAGTAGATATATCATATTGAGATACAAAATTGTATGTTCTTTAATTAGACATGGTGTAATCTTTCTAGACTATGTCAAGTCAAAGACAAACTTAGCGAATCTGTTTATAAAAACTTTGAGTAGGAAAGTAGTTTCAGAGCATGTTAAAGGGATGAGGTTGAGCCCAGTTATGCAGTAACCTAGTGATGAACACCTGTTTTGAAAAATTAAGTTCAATGGATCAAACAAAGTGATGTGGTGACTACTTGTATTTTGTTTGTAGAATAACACTAAGATACATTCAATTCTTGAGATGCGTCCCATAGTATGAATTTACTGTGTTTGATGAAGTTGGATGGTTTAATCCTATAGCCCAAGTTTGAGTGGTGTGAGCAATATACACTTGATAGACTCACCTACGTAATTATGGGGGGCTAATCACCCTCTTATGAGAGTTTTTAGGCTATCTCTCTATAGCGATCATATGATTAAGGTATTTTGAGGTTGTTTATTTCTCTAGCAAATTCTATCTTTGAAATTTCTTGGACACCAGGTTCAAGACCTATTTCACTTAGTTGTTCACCTATCTCCATACAACGCACACATTTTTCTTCCCACAGAAACTTTTGCATACAATTTTTTTTTCTATTTTGCATTTTATCTATTTTTGTTACTTCTCCGAGACATATTTTACTTTACCCTTTGGAGTGTACTGAAGCTAGTATAGCAGGCGTAACTTTAGGGTTGGATCATGCTGTTCTGCTGCACTATAGAGGGTAAATTTTCGACTCAGGGCAGTAATTTTCATGATGCTTTGTATTCTCAATTAAGCTATTCGAATTTCATTTTTAGTGTTATTTTCATTATTTCACTTACAGTAGGTTTAGAGTGAAAGAAGTAAATAAACCCTGTTGCTGTTATTACATCAAATGTTCAAAAAGTATAGTAGCGCTGGAGCTATACTAAACATCACTAGTAGATTGGCAACAGAGCAGCTTTAGAACTATATAAAATTTGTACTTAAATAAATAAATAGTAATCACGTTATGGGATGTCTGCAAGTAGGAAACAATGTAGCACTCCCACAGACTGAGAGACGAAGAGATGACCGGCCAAACATGGTGGAAGTTTCTTTTCTTTATTCGTGAACAACAAGGCATTGTAGGTGGACGCATTGCCAAGCGTGTTTTGCACATTAATTGAGATGTTCGTACATGTGCATAAGCATCTTTTAGATCTTAATTAATCAGTTAATCCTAGGTCGTGGATAATGTTTACAAATTTATATACATGTAAAGCTTGTGAGTGGGTTTAGCTATTTTATAGAGGATGACGATAGCTGTTTGAATTCGACTAACATTCTCCAGTTTCTGTTCAGTTTGTAACTATTCCAAGGAAAGACATCGAAAACAATGAGCTTCCGTTGTATTGCATAACCATTTTTGTTTTACAATGTCCAGAATCTACAAGGGTGTACTTCTGTTAAAGTTTAAACCTTCCCTTGATATGTGAGATTTAGTTCTTTCTCAATAATATTATCCAATTTATTATAATTGAATTATGACTTTTGAAAATTAAAAAATGACTTTTGAATGAGATTTTATCTTTAATTAGGTGTACAAATTTGGGCAATAGTTAATTCAATATAATGATGCAGTGGGAGCAATGTTGTTACAGAATAAATATTCGCAAGTCAGAAGGGATTTGGTTTTTGACTTGGCATGCACAGACTCTAGAAGCAAAAGCTTCATAAAGAAAATGAGTTGGATCCAACGGACAGAAGGCGAAAGTAAGATGAAACCACCTTAGCTGTCTTGCTGAGTTAGCTTGATCCAGCTAAGAGTGGCCGCTGACTAGTCCCACTCTGTATTCCATTCCCTATTTCTCCATCACGAGTGTTGCGTGTGAGCGGCACAGCAGTATATTTATGCGCTCACGTATGCGTATCTACGAAATGACGAGCGCGTCGAATCACGCTCCTACTCTCCTAGGATACTCCAGTCCCGCAGAACAGGACGCTATCCAGTTATAGCCAGCTGGGTTAGTCCACAGTTCCCAACAAATATTACATCCAGCCTGTCACTTCCAACGTTTATCAACTTTACTCTTTTTACTCTTTTGCCCCTGAAAAATGACGGAACTTTCGAATGTCGAGGGCATTGTTGTCATGCAGAACTCGGATGGCAACTGTAGCTAGCTCATTTCGCTCGCCGATACCGAGTTTGAGGTGCCATTGATTGGCGCGTGGTCCCGTAAAGTCGGAGTTCGGAAGTGGAAGCTAGAAGTTGAGTATATCTCGTTTTCTTTGAACATAAAACGCTCTCCAGCAGAGCAGACCGTTGGGACCTCTTTTCTTACATGCCAAGTCCAAGTGGCTGGAAAGTGGCAAAACCCTTCGTTCGTTGTCTTTTTTCCCAAGCAAGTTTTCTTCACTCTCTCACCTAAGCCCCAGTTCCTTTTATTATTTTATTAATTAATTCAAGTTCAAGCGGAGTTCACCTCTTATTGGACTGCTATATATATCCTATACTGTCCACCTTATTCACGCACACCAACTAAAGCTATCTCGGCTTTTCCCTCTTTTTCCTCTTCCAAAACAAATCGAAGCTAATGTCTAAGATGGCTTCTTTAGTACAAGTGATTCTTGTAATCTCCCTCTTTCAGTTCGCTTCGGCTGCTAGGAAGCTCAGTGAGCTAGTGCAAGACGAGAACCAGCTCTTGAGGTACCACAATGGTGCTCTCCTTTCCGGAAAAATCTCCATCAATCTTATCTGGTATGGCAAGTTTAAGCCATCCCAAAGAGCTATTGTTTCTGACTTCGTTGCTTCTCTTTCTACTTCGACACCTTCAAAGAGCAATAACCCCTCAGTAGCCACATGGTGGAAAACCATCGAAAGATACTATCTTTCCTCCAGAAAGTCTTCCCTTTCGCTTCTTTTGGGCAACCAAATACTTGATGAAACTTACTCTCTTGGAAAGTCACTGACAAGCAAGCAAATTGTGAGCTTGGCCTCAAGAGGCGAACAGAAAAACGCCATCAATGTTGTACTAACATCCTCTGATGTTGTTGTTGAAGGGTTTTGTATGAACAGGTGTGGGACTCACGGATCCGCTTTGGCCTCAAAAAGTAGTCAAGTAAAAGGCAAGAACTACAAGTTTGCTTATATCTGGGTTGGCAACTCGGAAACTCAATGCCCAGGTTACTGTGCTTGGCCCTTTCACCAGCCAATCTATGGACCTCAGAGTCCACCTTTGATCGCTCCAAATAATGATGTAGGTCTAGATGGTATGGTGATCAACTTAGCTAGCTTATTGGCTGGAACTGCCACGAATCCTTTTGGGAATGGATTCTTTCAGGGTCCCAAAGAGGCACCACTAGAGGCTGCATCTGCTTGTCCTGGTGTTTACGGCAAAGGAGCTTATCCTGGTTACGCTGGTGACTTATTGGTGGATTCTACTAGCGGTGCGAGCTACAATGCCAATGGTGGCAATGGAAGGAAGTTTTTGCTTCCAGCTTTATATGATCCTTCAACATCTGCTTGTTCGACTTTGGTTTGAAAAATATTCAGAGATCAGGAGGATTAGTGAAATTAATGTATACGCTTTAAAATGAAATATAATTCGTTAATTTGTTCAAATCTTTTGTGTCTGATCCGGATTAGTAATGATAATAGAAAAAGCAAAGTACTTTGCTTTTTCTATTAAACGTCTTGTCCCATATTCAAGTGTTGCAGCTTTGGTTTCTCGAGATGTGAGCTTTCCTGCGTTATCGCCAACTCAGTCCCTAAAAGGATGAATTCGTTTTAAGTGATCAGATGAGGGGATGCAATGTCAGCACCCAGCCAACTATTTCTGTGTACACCATCACTGTATACAAATTATAGACTGTGATATGTAAATTTATACACTGACAGAGTGTGAATGCTACTGCTCATCCCTCCAGGAAGGGCTGTTAGGTGAGGCGAAGCGTTTAACTTAATCTGGGGACGGGATCAGGCACACCAAAAGTTCGAACAATATATCAAATTTATATGAAACCGGCTTAAATTTTCAGTCTGTTTGACGATTAATTTGAGCACGTGATAGGGCAATCTGAAAGCCCAAATGACGACCCCATACGCTGATATCTACGTATACAAGTCTTGGTGGATTTTATGGCAATGGGTAGGATTCGGTTCGGATTTTACTCTATCATAATATTCATATTTATATCTATCGATTTTAACTATTTACTACTAATATCTAAATCTATTGGATTCGAATTTTTGGATATCCATTCGGTTGTATCACATATAAAAATATAACTTCTAAATAAAAAAATATAAATAGTAGATTTTTACGAACGCTCCAAATCAAAATAACTTTAATTAAGTCAAAATTTTGATTTGCATATATTAAAAATCATAAAATTGGAATAATAAAAATCATAATATTTAGTACAAAGATAACATACATTTTTTACAATTTAGAACTGGAACAAAGATTGAAATAACTAAAGCTTCAAATTGTCTTTGCGTGAACTCTACAACATTCAAAACTCCATCTCCATATCATTTGCATTATTATCATCCTATAAGAAAAATAAAATATGATGAAAAATGTGAGTACTGAGGAGTAAAGTGGAGATTTTAAAGTTGTTTCTTCGTATAAAATTTTAATATTTTATTACATTTAACCATAAATATTCAAGAAAAATAGAAAAAATAGAGTTAATAAAAAACGGCTAGGATATGGATATCCATGGTTTGGGTTTTACTCTACCCATATCCATATCTATTTTTTATGACTCAACTCATATCTATATCCATATTCATATCCATCAGTTTTTATGATTTACTGTCCATATCCAAATTTATTGAGTCCAGTAGTGCGGATATTAATCGGGTTGAAAACCCACTGTCATCCCTATGTGGTACCGGCTAAAAAATGGTGTGAAATTAATGTCTTTAGTACTGACTATCGATGTAGGCCAATACTAGACGGTACGTGAAATACTGCTACCATAAACTTCTAAATTCTTAGGGACTCAATTGTAAGAAAGAACTCATCGTAAACTCCACGTCAAAGAACTCACTACAAATTCATCTTTCTCCACTCTATCTATTTTCAACGTTCTCTCTCCCTCCAACATTCACTGTCGCCGACCACTTACTGCCACCATGGCGCCATGCCACTACCTACAGCCACCGCCATCGCACCATGCTACTATGCCACCATTGGACGTGCCAATGAAAGATACGAAGTTCATGCTCCACGGGAGGAGATGAAAGAAGGAAATAGTTCAAACAGATATGAAAAGAAAAACATGGAGTTTTCAACTATCAAAGGTGTCGGCAGTTGCTTCCTCTCCAAGACAAAGTTTTGGTTTTTCACTTTTCTTTTAAGCCAAATACAAAATATGTGAGAAAAGAAAAACTTTAGTAGTTAGAAGAGAAGGAAAAGACGACTGTACAAGACTTAGAGGGAACTGATCAAGAAAGACATGTCAGAGTTGGTCCTCACTGAGACAGTTGCTAGAATTAAGAAAATCTAGCGTGATAATATAAGAATAAACGACACTCTTTAGAGTCCTCTCACCTCGTATTTATTGTATAAGAGGTCCAATCCAATGTCTTTTATGCCTTTGTGAGTGGTAAGTTTTGGCCAATGCTTTCGGGCCATCAACTTGGTTTTTTTTTTTTCAGGTCAGATGTAATAGGAAAAGATTTCCACGATGGAAGCCTAAAACCGTAGGATTGTTGTATCCTCATGGTCGCTTAATGAAGACTCCTAGCGTGACTAGTGACAAAAAAAATCGATCTTTACAAGATGTAAGGTACCAACAACTCGAGGCAACCATCAGATATATCCTTTATGTATTTTATTGTAATTCTATATACTTAAATATTCTGTGTGCAAATTTTTACTTATTTATTTTGTTAACCTACATCATTATTTTCCTGTAACATTTATATATGGATCTATCGGAAATAGTCTCTCTACTATATAAAGATAAAGCTGCGTACTATCAGATATCTCCAAATACTACTTTACTGCAGGATTTCGAACTGAGTATGATGATGATAAAAAAACAACCCTCTCTTCCTCACATATAATCTACTTCTTGAAAATGTGAAGTCGGTCCAACCAAATACAAAAGATGAATCATATATATATATATTGGATTTCGTGAATAACCCAATCACATATATATCATATATATTTTTTGGTCATACGTATCAAAATTAAAGCACGTGTATATGACGCTTGGATTCTTTTTCATATTGATGTATCAAAATTAAAGCACATATGTATTAGACTTGCTATCTTTGTTTGTTATATCTATCACACATAAGAATATATTTTATTTGATTATATTTTAATTTATTTGATAATTTAAAATTAATTAATAATTTATTTATAAATATAATTTATGAACGAGAATGCACCTAATTTATTTTAATAATATTTAACAATTGAGTTCTATTACTAATCTTTAATAAGGTCTTTTGGATTCAATTAAATATAAATTATCATCTTTAATTCAAAATTGATTTAATAAAAATAAACAAAAATATTTTTAATTTTATTATTATAATTTTTGAAAATAAAGTTGATGCAAAATTATAAATTATACGGTTCAATATATATGATTATTTTGTAATTCTTAAAAAATTTAAAAATTATTTTATAAATTTAAAAATTATCTATACAAAATTAGTTCGTATCAAAACTAAATCTCATATAAATACCGTTACGTTATTTATAATATTTTCTAAATTCAAAATTAATTTAGCTGTGAGGTCACGTCGGGATGGTAATTGCAGGAGTTGCTGTAGCATTGTCATTCTTTGACCCATTGATTCTTTTATAAACAAGTGCCAAGGGACAAATCTCTCCAATTTTATTATTCTTTTTTTAATTGATTACGAGATGTCCTAGACAGGTTTTAATTATAAAAAATATCTTTAAATCATCAACAATTAAACTAATTCTTGCTTAAATTGAGTAGGTCTCTTGCGAAAGGTAAAATTCTGACCTTAAATTTTAAACGACTACATATATATAAGAAAAACTTGAACTCACAATTTCACTTTTAAAAAAATCTCTTATCAATTTACTTACGCCCTAAGTTTTCAATTTTATTGTTTTTGAAAGACATACTTGACCCCAGCCAATTGTTATTATTATGTTGCAGTAGATTTGACGGCAGATTAGAGAGTCCTATAAAGACTTCAAATTGACGATTGGATAGGTCCCCTGTAACTGTAAATTAAGACAATTTTAAGCCTGAACTAGGCTTTCAAAGCAAAGTTGATTAATAAATATGGGACTTATTCACGTTTTCTTCAACATTAATAGTAAAAAGAATTGGAAAAATGCTGTTTTGTTCTATGAGGAAAAAAAAAAGATACTGGAAATTAGGGACGGCTATTTTTTTTTTTAAAAAAAAGGGACGGCTATTGTCAACCAAAATGCAGACGAAAGTTACACGTGGCACGCCCTTTCCTTTCCTGCAGAAGATGTAGGCGTTTTCTGAAATTCTACTCTAAAAGGATGGACTGGAGTCTTATATATAATATAAAGAGACCAATAACAAATAACCAAAAACAAATTCATAGAGTTCTTTCAATTTAGAAGTCCTGTAATGTCAAAGTTTAAATTCACTTGATGTGTAGACAAGCAAACAAAACAATAGAATTCAATTACTCACGTTTTGTTTTGTTTTATTTATTGCCTTGCCTTCTCTTCCAACTTCCCTCCTTCAGGTTCAGGCTGCGCTTCCAATTCCAATGTCTCTTTCTGCTTAACAACCCTTCCTTTCTCCGTGGCATGCAAACAATACACTAGTCTAGCCTATTTACCAAGCAAGTTTAGGTAAGAGACAGCTAACTTAAACTCCTGTCAAATCCTGCTGCATACAGACTCTGTTAGGCTGATAGATACTTTAAGATACTTTGTGGGAGGTTGATCCGGGTTTGAGTTGGAATGAAAATGCAGCTTCACATATCTCCAAGTTTGAGGCATGTCACCCTGCATCCAGGGAAAGGTGTTAGAGAATTCATCAAAGTCAAGGTTGGTGGGAAACGAGTTTCGTATCGAATGCTTTTCTATTCACTTCTCTTCACATTTTTTCTGCGTTTCGTCTTCGTATTATCCACTATTGACACCATTCATGGAGAAAGCAGGTGCTCCACTACAGGTAATTAAACACATGACACATCCCCTACTATTTTCAAAGACACCCCATTTTTAACATTCATAACGAATTGTTTGAAGTTAATGATTTTGAGATTTCTGGGAGAAACATATAATTTGGCAGTTGAATGGCAGTATCCGCCTCGCAAATGCCGTACCATGCTGGCTGTAAGCCTCGTGTATAACGCTCTAGGAACAAGGTTAGATGCCACATAATTTCTATGAGAGAATCTGAGAAATATTAGAGATAAAATCCCTCCAAATATTAGTTAAAAATCCAAGTTAGACTTGGTAGGAAGGAATCAACCGATTATGCATATATTCAATGTCTTTTGTGCGACTAGTTTTCAATTGAAATGTCTGGAATTTGTGTTCCTGGAAAAGGATTACGTTGCTTTTTTTTTTTTTGTTACACAGGAAACTAAAACATTAAGAATCTAAAAGCAGAGACACAGGGGCGTAGATGCTGGAATGGCGGCCACGAGGATGGCGCAATCCAGTCGAATCCTGAATTAAGACTTCGTGAATAAGCGATGGTAGGTCCCGTAAGTACTGAAGGCCTGGCCTGAATGCAGCTGCTAAAGAGGCGAGGAGATCAGCACACCGGTTACCCTCGTGATGGATATGCTGGAAGTGAACCTCCCACGGTTGGTGGAACAACCCTCGTATACTTGTCAACAACAAAGAGATGCCAGTCAAGTTGGCAGTGGATGGGGAGAGTATGTTGATTACCTCAAGCGAATCCACTTCCACAACAACGCAGCGATAATCA
>JANITW010000006.1:16233974-16244715 GCA_027564335.1 Erythroxylum williamsii | reverse complement strand
AAGCTCACCAAATCCATGGTTGAAAATCTTAGCCATGTTAGGTGCCTCTTTTCTTGAATTATAACAAGCAACCATTTATTTGTTTCACATGCAGCCACCCAATCTTGACTCTTGTGTGGGACTAAGGCATGCATGTAACACTAATCAATTTATTATTTAACTGACCAATTTTCATTGATAACAGATAGAAACAAAAATTGAACTAAAAAACAAATCAGTTCAAGATTAATCTAGTCAATCCATCTTTCCAGTCCAATTTTAAAATAATTGCACATAAGACTCTTTGGTAGCAAAGAGGGATGACAATGGTTGGCCCATGAGTCAACCCTCGCCAAATTTTTTTAAAATAATTGTTTAAAATAAAAAAATATTGAGCCAACTTATTATTTTTAATTAGATCTGAGTTTGAACTACTAAGACCTAAGTTTACTTGAAATCTAACTATTTTAAATAAAACGATATTGTTTTGTTTAGAATAATTGAGTTTTGAGTTTGTCTGAGTCTGAACTTAAATCTAACCCATTAAAAACATATTTTTTGTTGCACACAAGATGTTCTAGAAGAATCTTAATTATGGGTAGACAACTTTAAGCTATCAACTCCCAGATTAATCCCCGCTTGAGCCAGATAGATCCTTTGTGGAAGGCAAAACTCTGGCCTCAACTTTTAAAAACAACTAAATTTAAATTCATAAGTCAAAAATTACTTAGCAAGCTAGTTGGCTTATTCTTGGTGAGTGTTTCTTTTTGTAGCATTCGAGGTTGACCTTTTGTCCTCCACTGTTTATCATTTCATCATTTCATCATATTTACATACCTCTCAATCAAATTATTTAAATAAATCGATGAACTAAAGCACCGAACACTATTCTAACAAATTCACCATAATACACTTTCTTAGCAATTTTGGTTGTAATACTATAGTTCCTTCGTAACTAAGACCAAATTGATGACCATATTATTAATAATCTAGGCATACAATATAATTTTATTTTACTCTATATGAAATAAAACCAATTAATTAAAATTAAAAAAGAAAATATTTTAATTTCTCAAGTATAATAAATAACTACATTTCTTTTAGTATTAACTCACAGTTTTCTCTAATTGGTAAGACTTCAACTCACAACTTACAGTTTTTATTTCTACATCTCTAATGAAAATTGAACACCCTATTCAAGACATCAAAATATGTTTATTTAAAATAAACAAAAAAGTATAGTAATTGAATATTTTTAATTAAATGTGATAATCACAAAATAAATAAATAAATATTAACAACTACTAAAAGATAACCCTTCCTTAAATGAAAGTTGTTATACCATGAGTTGCTATTTGTATTATTTGACAAAATATGTAATTTAAAAATTCATTATTCATTAGGTTTATAAAATTAATCCAGAAATCAATTTTGCATAAAATCTTTATAAATAAGAAATCAATTTTCAGGTGCACTGTTTTAAACGCATTATGACCATGGAGACCTATCTATAACAGTCCTAACAAAAACAAGCATACACTCCTGATGAAGTGCATCGCAGGTTTGATGGAGCCTAAACATGCCGAACTTCCAGCAACCACCGACCATAATTCATCGGCTCCGTATACTTTGCCCTTGGCCTTTTATTTGAAATTGTTGTGCTAGAACCCTACATCACAACATGTTGCTGGAAGTTCAAACTAAGTAGAACCCTACACCGCAACAGTTTGAAATTACAAGTAGCCTTGCATCTGTTTTTATTTGAAATTGTTGTACTAGAACCCTACATCACAACAGTTTCCCACCGTTGACGCCAACCTAACCTTGCATCTGTAGGTTCACTATAATTAAATAGAAATGAGTTTGAAATTATAAATTCCTGGAGATTGGAGAACTGGCTGCTTAATCATGTCTAAGGGAACTAGGGTTTCAACAATTTAGTTTTTAGGAGAGACCTGATAGGAACAAGGGAACAAAGTAGGAAAGAAATGATGAAAAAGAAAATCTGATGTTTATTAAATGTAAATAAAAACTAAATTCGAGAAGGGTTAACTCTTTTAACAACAACTTAAATTCAAAAAAATCAATCTGCTAAAAAATGCAGTACTGTATTTATAAGTAGCCCAAGCCTAAGAAGTAGTTATAACTTAATAGTTAAAATAAAGGGTCATAAAGGACACTTAACTCTTGTCTAATTTGATCTTAGAAACTTTTTGTCACTTGTCTTATAGTTTCTTCTTGAACAGACACGAAAGGGAATACTAAGTCTTGGAATCTAGACGATGTCTTTTCGTAAACCGATCTAATTATGAGTCAGAGTTGAGAGGGATGGCGAGTAGTCTCTTGTTCATATTCCATTAATTCACTATTAATGTACATTTCAATTTAAACTTGAGTAAATACAAAAAACAATTATATGCAGTAGCTCAAACTAGCTCCTAATGCCAGAATTAGCATTCGTGTATCAAACTAATTAATATAATTATACTCAAGTGCGCCCTTCAGCTGTCTACAAGTCCTTATTTTTAGATTTGCAGACACATAATGAGCGCATACTGGACAATACGTATTAGGAACAGGCCTTCTGGTGTCCGTGTAGATAGAATTAAGAATTAAGATAGCAGACAAAAAGAAAAATAAAAACAAGAAAAACCATGTGACAGAAGAGGCCTTCGTTACAACAAGAAATAAAGAAAGAAATAAATAAGCACTCCAAGCCCTACGTAAAGAAAAAGAAATAAATAGCTCGCAAGTCATACGCCATTTGCATTTCTTTTTCTGGAAACTTCCTTACAAAAAGTTCCCAGCCTTCCCCTTCAAATTATATATACCCATCTTTCAGGTCTTTTCTCATCACTCTAAAGCCGCATAAACAACCATTCGTAGCTGCATAGCTTGCATCTCCCATCACTTCTTGCAATATCTCAGTTACTTATGTTGTGGCTAGAATAGAATATAAGAGAGATAATTGAGAGATTAAAAAATACATTTCATATTCATGTATAATATGATATGCACATACACGTGAACAGCGAAATTTTGCACATAAATATTGAATTTTTACACATGAAAATAACTGTATATACATTCATTGACATTTGGATATAATTGTTTCTAAACATGATTTCTATTGAGAATTGTAGTTTTTATGTGTTGACTATCAATTTGAAGAACGTACTTGCGGAATTAGAATTTTCGAGATTTTTGGAGAAATTTTTGAAAAATTGTTGGCTATTTTTTGACTAGAAAAATTTGTCAAGTAGCAAAACTATTAATAAATGGTAGTAGAAATTACTGCACAATGACAATGGAAATTTTAATAAATGACTTTAGAATTTATTCACAAGTGTCATTGAAAATTTGGAGGACAATTAGAGTAAAAATTAAAATTAATTGAGATTAGTTAAATGAAGGATCCTATTTTAATGCTTTAGAAATTGGTGCAATTGACACATGTCATAAGTCTTTAATTTTATTGAAACCCCTCCCTGCAACCCCAAACCCACCCCATTCCTCTCTCTCATTTAAAAGAACCTAGGTGTTTTGTTTTTGGTTCTCTTCTTCTCTCCTCGTAGCTTCTCTTCTCTTCTTCTTCTTGATTTTTATTCTTCAAATCTCCACCCACGTTGAACCTCTCATCTTCGGATTATTACTCTTCCACCTTGTTTTCTCTTTCATTCCCACAAAAACCCTAACTTTCCAATCCTAAAGATGACGATGATCATGGGTTGTGCTTGAAGTTAGATATTTTTTAAATTCTTGAAGATTTTGAAGATTTGGTAGCTAAATCAAGTAAGTCATGTTTTAATTTTATGGGTAATGTTAAATAGAGCATTTATGATGATAATTAGAGGTTAATGCATGAAATAGTGCTTTGTCTATGTATGTGTCGTGGATGATGAAGAGTTTGTAAATAATTTTGCTTATACATATATGCTTGATGAGTAATGAGTTATAGAGATGTTTTGTTTCATATAAATGTTAAATAATGGGTTAGGAGTTGTCTTATGGATGATTGATGTTGTATATGAGGAGTA
Organism: Erythroxylum williamsii; assembly: GCA_027564335.1. NCBI lineage: Eukaryota > Viridiplantae > Streptophyta > Magnoliopsida > Malpighiales > Erythroxylaceae > Erythroxylum > Erythroxylum williamsii. The sequence continues at coordinate 16,240,699 of JANITW010000006.1, read as the reverse complement.
AGAAACTATGAATTATGCTATGTAAGATGGATTGGTTGTGAAAAGGATGTTTTAATGAGAATTGAGAGTTGATGAATATGTACATAAACATATCTTGTTTTTGGGTTAATGATCAAATTTAGGTCATGTTTTGTTGGTGAATGATATTGAGATGAGATGTAGTTGAAAATGGGGAGTAAATGAAGTAGAAAATGGTGATCTTTATACAAGTTAGGTTAAGTATAAAAATATGGAAAGTTTGAGGATGATTGACTGGAATTTGTTCACTGAGTATGCCTTAGTCTTTTAGCCATAACTTTTTCTCTAGTTATTCAAATGAAATGATTCTTAATTTTGATTAAACTAGAGACATATCGCTACATTTTTTATGAAGAAGTCGAATTCAAATTATGTTTATAACATTCTCAAAATCTGACCTAAAGTTGAAAACTAGGTATGCGTATGTGAAAGTTCACCGCGTCAAAATTTTGGAATTCACTGCAGCGAACTTGAAGATTTATCCAGGATTTCTTTCATGTAAAGTTCGTCACGGCCAATTCTAGGTTTCACCGCAGCGAACTTGTGAAAATTTCATAAGAATTTCTCTCTGGAGAAGTTTGTCATGACAAACTTCTCTCTACACTGAACATGTTTCAGTATTTTGGGCATATTTTTTTTCTATAGTTATCCAAATGGATTGATTCGTGATTTGAAGTAAACTAGAGACATAAGGCTACAAATTATCTGCAAAAAATAAAATTTTGAATCTGACTTTAAATTTTAAATTTTAAATTTTTGGGTGAAAGTTGAGTATAGGAAATTGTCTCAGAATAAAAGTAATCCAAAAATATTTGGAGTATAACTTTCATAATACTGAACCAAATTGAATGATTTTGATGTCATTAGAAACTTTTGAGATAAAAGGAAAGTTTTCAAATAGAAAATATTCCCAAATTACTTCATTTGAATTGTCTAAATGATCATGAATAGTAGACTCGAAAGTCTTTTTTGGAAAAAATTGAGAATTTTGATCAATGTGTTATGAATTGTGATTTCAATGATTTTATTGGGATCTAAACCATAAGTATACATGGTACTTATGTGAATTTGTAATACAAATGTTTACATGACGAGAATAATAGATAGATACCCAGGATTGTCATGACATGCATGGTGCATATTTTATATACATATATGTGCATTATAAAATACTTACAATTGTGCCAATTTGTGATATGTGTATAATGTTGTTATAAAGGAGCAACTGGAACGTCAACCTTCAGACATTGCTGAAACTTATAGACATTAGCTTTGGAAGCGACCTGTGAGTAATCTAGACGATTCTATTCAATTATTTGCTGTGTTAGATTATGTTTGAATTGCTTCATGAATGTGAATTTAATTATGTTGATTTCCGAGCAGAAGGTTTGATGATTGTGAAATGTGAATGAGATATTGAAGTGCTACTTACATGTGAATGTGACAAACTAAGTGTTTCATGGTATGATTGATTGAAAATGTGAGAAGCATTCCATACAAGAATGCCTGATTAGATAATAGGAGTTGTGACCGAAGTAGCCACCGAAAATGAGCTAAAAGCTCCAAAGTTTATAAGAGCCTAAAGCTTACTATGTAAAATGAGCCTTATATTCCTAACGGATAAGGGAAAACTATAAATAAGCCTGATATTCACAATAAAAATGAGACAATTCGGGCACTCGATTACAACAATGTAATAATTGAAAAAGAGTCACATAAGCATTCACATGCATTTTATTAAGCATGTTGGATTGATTGAGATGCTAAATTGTCTACTTTTGAGTGTGAATGTGATATATGATGAATTATGCAAGGTTGTGAAATATGTGTTATATGTGTTGATGTGATGTATGAATTGAGTGAACCATCGATGATGGTTACCTCATTGAGTTCATAAAACTCATTCAAAAATTCTTGTTGATTTTTCAGGATTGAGAGACAACTTTAGTTACTGAGAGACATACAAGCAGTGTAGACTTGTACTTTTAGGGAAAGGAAGAAATGACTCAAAGATTGATCAGTTGGGATTGGATTGCTTAGATAAATTTTGTATATTTCCTCTTTTATATGGCATTTTTATATTAGGTTTGGATCATGTACATATTTTGGATAATATTGTAAAAGCTACATTGTAAATTCGGTTTTTATGAAATGAAATGACGAAATTTTGGGTTTAAAAATATGGTGACTTTCCTTACGATAATTATGAGAGAACAAAGATAAATGATGTCATGTTAAGTGAGTAATATGATTGATCATAGCATGTCATTATCTTAGGTCATGTATGGGAATGCCCTCAGGACGTCCCGGTATATACTCTAGGGTAAGGGGTCGCTACATTTCTGCTGTTAAGTTAACTTCATTCAACTTATATAGATCTCAAGTTAGCTATGGCTTCTACTATATCCCTACATTTTCTTCTTGTAATTGCACTTCATGTCTATGTGCTCCAGTTCAGCATAGCAACAAGGAGACTCTAATTAAACCCAACCTTTGTTATTTCAATACCACAACGACCCTCTTCTCTCTGGCAAAATCTCCATCAACTTGATTTGGTATGGTCACTTTAAACCTTCTCAACGTGCGATTCTCTCAGATTCCTCTTCTTCTCTTACCTCCATTGCCAAACCAAAATGGAAAGCTACTGAAAAAATACTATCATCTTATCAAATCCAAAAGGATCCCTTCCATTGTTCTCTCCTTAGGATATCAGATTTTGAGCAAGTACTCCCTAGGCAAAACTCTGTCTAATAAAAAAAATCGTCCAACTAGCATCAAAGGGTGGCCAAAAAGATGCTATCAACATGGTTTTGACATCCGCAGACATAACAGTAGAAGGGTTTTGTTCAAACAGATGTGGCACGCATGGCTTTGCTTTCAGTGCTCAGAGAGTCAAAGGCAAGGCCTCCAAGTTCACTTACATCTGGGTTGGGAATTCAAAAAAAACAATGTCCGGGCAATGCGCGTGGCCATTTAACCAGCAAATGTATGGACCACAGAACTCACCACTGGTGGCTCCCAAAAACGACATGGGGCTTGATGGTATGATTATCAATCTGGCTAGCCTTTTGGTTGGTACAGCTATGAAACCATTTCGAAATGGTTATTTCCAAGGTCCAAAATTAAGTATCGCAATTGCAACTGAAATAAAAATTACAATCTTATATTTATCTATTGCGTTTAATAAACATACTAATAAAAAGAACAGGCAAAATAAGAACCTAGAATGTGAGTATTAATCGATACAAAACTTCGAAAATACAAAGTCTTTATGCATTTTACACCAAAAAATATGTCATGTTTTTAATACTTGATATAACTATGATTAAATTTTGAAGAATTTTTTGTTTAAGAATATAACAAAAAAAAATTGGTCTCTTTTCTCTTGTTTATCTTTCATCTACAAAAACAAGAGTATGAATTTTTTTCCTCTTCGCTGGTTTTTCTTATGCTTGAAAGAGTATATCTATTTCAACTACTCTCTTTGTTGTTATCTATCACGTAAGCATATCATATACGAACCCATCGCTTGCATATGTTTTAACGTCATTGTTTTTAAAACTTTAAAAACCAGCCAACACATCCTTTTTGTTTTGGTTTGTTTTGTAAAACCAAAACAAAAAGACCCCTCACCAATCCCATATGACGTCTTTTGCTTTCCCTCTTTTTTCTTAAAAAAAAAAATTATTATTTATAAAATCAAATAAATTCAAAACTATCTTATTTTATTCATTTATTTTGTACAAGAAAATTTCTAATATTAATTATATTTTCTTTGCTAGCATAAAATATAATAATATGTTATATAGATTATTTAATAAATTATCTCATAATAAATTAAATAATCATAAACAGGAAATATTACACTCGTAAGTGTATGGCTACATAGGTTCATCACTAAGTCGGTAGTAATTAATTTAGTTAATTGCTAATCAAGGTTGGCGTCTAACAACATTTTTCAACGATCGGATTGCATAAAGTAACAACCTTACAAAGACAAAACCTAGTTAAGGATAATGTATTATTACCTTCCATCATTACAACTCTAGATTATCATAAGGTATGGTTTAACTGTCAAACCCTATTAGATAATCAACTATGTTATATGTCGATCATTAATGATTGGTGAATGACTTAAAAAACTTATTTTCTTAACACATTCAATCATCCGGACCAAGGTCTTGAAACAACCATTAAAATCAATGACAATATAGAGCTTAAATTCATTACCTAGAGTCGATAGATCCCATCTTGACTCACCACTAAGCAGATTGGTACTTAATTATATTCAATGATCATTCAACTAGAATTTTTACACACTAGATTACCGACATCAGTGACCTATTGATTGCTATGATGATCTCAGGTTAAAAAAAAATTTAAATCTTTATGAGAATATCTCACTTGATAGTTCATAGGTAATATTAACCATTGGGAATTCTTAGTTTGGTAAGTTTAATGATCATATCTTCATATGTATCATCTATATATATAACTTAGTAAATAACATCTACTAATATCAATCTAATAGATACTATTACATACATATTGATCTAACTGAATCATTAAAATTCTTATTTGATGATCTTATAATCAAGAATATTTTTAGATTAAAGCCTAAAAACTTGACTTTTATTATCATAATCTCCATTATGATGGCAAGATTATAAATTCACTACAAGAATATATACTATTTACGACGTTTTTTTATAAAACGTCACGAAATGTTCAGACTTTTTATGACGTTTAAAAAACGTCACAAAAAGTTCTAACTTTTAGCGACGTTTTATGATAACTTCGTAAATTTGTAATATTTTTTGCGACGTTTTATCAATAAAACGTCGCAACATAAAAACTGCAACGTTTTGTTGAAGAAAATGTTGTGGAAGGCTTAATTAAATCATTTTGTTTGTTTGCTTTTTCTTAAAACCTACCGAGCATTTTCTTATTATCCTATTAGGGAGCGGGAAGGGATAGGGAAAGAGCTGAGGGAAAATATATTTTTTGCAGATTGATGGCTAGTTATGCTTTGTTTGGATCCTTATTTGCACAAGGAAAAGGAAAGGAAATATTGAGGGGAAAAGAGGAGAAAAGAATGGAAGAGAAATGAGATTTCCTTTTCCTTGTTTGTTTTCCTAATTTATCATAGGAGGAAATTGAAACTTATATTGGAAAAAAGAATTTTTTGAGACCTTTATGTCCTTGATTATAGATGGGATACTGTAATTTTTTTTGAATTGGCTGTATGTGCTTACCATCTTTTACAACTTGTCATTTTTTATATGAGGAGAGTAAATGATGATATACATGTTGATCAATACCTCTATTCTTCTCGTGAACAGAATGACATAATTAAAGAACAATATTAATTTTTACCATAATAAAATGGTTAATAATAATAAGCAATATAAAATTAGCACAACTCATAAAAATTCCAGCAATCATTTCTAAAATTACAAATTATAAGGAAATTACACTTATCATATTTGAAAACAATTAAAATAATAAGAATAATTAAAGAAACAAAACGTTTTTATTATTTATTATAATATAATTGATAATAATAATTCTTCAAGTAATTTATAAATTAAAACTAATTATAAGGAATTAGCATAAATAAGCATATAATTTTTTCCTTATTATTATCAAGAATAAATTAATAATAATAAGGGATTTAATCATATTATTTAATATCTTTAATAAATTTATTAATAATAAGAATAATAGTAAGTAGACAATTTGTAACATCCCATCACAGATGGGAAGGGTAAAATGGTAATTTGAAATGGGTTACGAATGTGTAAACGTATCTCGGCATGGTTATGCCTAATATGGCCTCCATATATGCATAAATTGCACATGATTGTACATGCATTCATGACATTTTTCCGGCATATGTGTTTATTGTGCAAAATATGGTTTTTTGTATTTGGAAAATTACTTTGGAGTGAATTATGTGTGTTTCCCATTTTTAGGGATTTTCAGGAATTTTTCTGGAATTTTTCGGAGTTCTTGCCCGGACTGGAAAATTTTCAATTGACAGACTGGTTTGGGTTTCCAGTACTGAAAAAGACTGTCCAGTGGCACTGAAAAAAATTGGATACATGACTTTAGGAATTTTTGTTATAAGTCATTGGAGTTTGACGAGAAATTGGAGTAGAATTTAGAACCGGAATAAAAACCAGGACAAGTGGCAAGTGACACATGTCACTTGCCTACTTAGTCATTTTTTTTTCAATTGTTTATATAAATATCTTGGGCAAGTCTCTCACGACATCTATCTTGAAAGAATTATAAAATTCACTTTAAGGTGTACTTTGGCTTCTCTCATCCGAAATTCCCCTTTCTTTTTCCTCTCCATCGTTTATTCTTTCTTTTTACACAAAAATGCTACTTTTCTCTACCTTATCAAAGGCTCTACCACCTTAAGTGCTTTCTCTTCATCTTGTTTTCTAAAAACCTACTCTAGCCCTCCTTGAAGTGATGAGGATCGTGTAGTATGGTGGAAAGTAGAGAAGTTGACATCTTATGAAGAATTGATGGAATTAAAAAGCTTAAGTAGGTAAGGATCTTAATTTATGTTCTTAAATTGGTTGTTGAAGCCTTATTGTGTATTTATTGCATAAAGTTTGTGTATTGATTGCTTGGGTATGAAGGTATGTTTGTGTGAGGATAACAATGCATATAAGGGTAGTATGTGTTGTATG
>JANITW010000006.1:16162065-16172680 GCA_027564335.1 Erythroxylum williamsii | reverse complement strand
TTTATTGTTATTATTATTATTTATTATTATTATAAATTTTTTAATTATTATTATTATTATTAATGATTTCTATTGTTGTTATTATTAATTAGTATTATAAATTTTGTACTTATTATTATTATTATATAAAATTAATTTTCTTATTATTATTTTTATAATCATTATTATTCATAATTAATTTCCTTATTATTATTGTGATATTAAATTTCTTCTTATTATTAATTTTCTTCCTCTTCTTCTTCTATTTATTATTATTATTATTATTATTATTATTATTATTATTATACGAAATTAATTTCTTATTGTTTTTGTTATTATTATTATTTGTTAACTTTTTCACTAATAAAAATAATTCATTTTAAAATAATCAATGAATTACATATTTCCAATCATATTATACTGCAGGGATATTTTGGTTATTAATATTATTTTTTATGTTCTGTCAATTGTAACCAAACATATTTCTGTCTTCGAGATAGAGACAGTTTTATCTGTTTTATCCATCACAACCAAACATCTTATGTCTCCAATTTTTTCTCTATTATATTTCTAAATTTTTGTCTGGTTCCGTCTCTATATACGATATATAATAACCAAAATATGTCTTTTGTCCAAATTTGGCTTCCTCCTCGTTTGTAGCTGTATCTAGTTTGTAAGGCTTTTTTGGCCTTTTAAAATTTGTTCCCAAAAAGGAAAGATGGATGTTGATATTTAATAGATTATTTAGGATTTTAACTTTCGAATTTGTTTTAATATTTACTCATTCGATGACACTGTATATGCTTCAATTTTTATATACAAGTAAACTTCAACTATTGATTCTCGCTTAAACACTTTTATTTTTCACTTGATCACGTTTGTATGTCACTTAACTAAATTCGATGCTTGAATGAAAATTTGAATAATTTATAATACTTTCAAGAGGTTAAAAATGATTAAAATCAACAACATGTAAGGTTGTGTTGTTTTGGCATTTGAAAATTTAAGTTCTTATTCATATTTTCTTAATATCACAATAAGTTTTGTCATAAAAAAATCGATCTTTTATGATAATAAAATATATTATTACTAATGTGTTATTTTTGGTGACTAAAAAAGTAAAATTAAATTATTTAATCATATGAATTAATAGAGCAAAAACAAAACATACTTCAAAGTAAAGTAAGTATCAATTGATCTTTTAACTCCAAAAAGAAGGAATATATAAAATTCTTTTAGCTTTAAGATTATTTAAGTTAAGGTAAGTTAATTGGACAAAATCAAGACCTTTCAATTAATAAAATTAAATGCAATCTTTGTTGTATCCTTATCTAAGTCATTGTAGTGACTCCACATTCATAAACATTTCATATTCAATATTAATGCATATGAGCTAAGATTTTGATTTTTAAAGAAAAACTTTTGAATCTGTAAAAGTTAATTGTTTGTGGAAATATTATAAATAGAAATAGGTCTTCAATTTCACGTTCAACATATATTTAAAGAAGTTAAACCCAAAGCCATCGTAAAAAGAATCCATCAGTTTTATTTACTGTTGGAATTAAATTTACTTATACGAAACATAATTTTATCGGATATCTAATAATATTCAGGCCATCTGGGCAGTTCTTAAGCTAACCAACCAAGATAAGATTTTCTGCCTAATATTATTTTGTCTTATTCTGTTTTATAAAATTTCTGTCATTTATTTTATAAGACTCAAGCGAGACCTATATGAGATCCATATAAATAAATGACTAAAATTTATTAGACACAATTAAATACTATAATATTAGACCGAAGATCTGGACTCATTCCACCGTATCCCATCCAAGTCAAACTTCGTTTGCCAAGTTGATTACGCAAGTAAAAGATACGTTACCTTCAAACAAATGGAATTGGCATAAACACCCCTGTGTCTCAACTCTCAACTACCAGTACCTGTATACCAGGCAGAAAGACACAAGCACCTCCTAGTCCGCGGTGCTCTTCTTCCCTCGCCAAGTTCTTACGTTATAAAACCCCTTCTCCTCTCCCCCTCTTGTCTCTCTTCAGGGACTTAATCAAACCTCATTAATTCCCCGTCATACTTTTGTTTTCATTTCTCTCAAGAACGTAAAAACTTAACCCACAATGATGTCTCTTGCTGCCACCTCCATTGTTCCGACCACAACCTTAGTCTCTCCGAAACCTCACCAATCTTCTTTCGACGCAGCAACCAATACCAGATCCTTCCTCCGCGTCGCCGCAGTGCACTCTGCCGAGCCGGCGAATAATCCCATTATCTCCTGTTCGCAGTCGCAACCGCAGCCGGCAAAAGCTGTGACCACAAAGACGCCGACAATGACCAATGTAGGTTCTGGGAAATGGAGCGTCGAGAGCTGGCAACTAAAGAGGGCGTTGCAGTTACCGGAATACCCAGATAAGGAAGAGCTTGAGTCGGTGCTTAGGACGCTTGATGCGTTTCCACCGATTGTATTTGCTGGTGAGGCTCGGAAATTGGAGGAGAGACTCGCTGACGCTGCAATGGGAAAGGCTTTTCTGCTGCAAGGTGGTGATTGTGCGGAAAGTTTCAAGGAGTTTAATGCCATCAACATTCGTGACACTTTCAGAATTTTGCTTCAGATGGGTGTCGTTTTGATGTTTGGTGGTCAAATGCCTGTTGTCAACGTGAGTACAATTGATTTGCTCTTCTGCTGTTCTGCATGCATATTTACTTGTTGTTGAGGCACAGGTCACTTGGGACCCTGTGAAATAAATAACCTATGACTTGTTCACTTGTACTTTACTTATTACGTTTGTTTGATTAAAAGAATATAGTAGTGAATTTGATTAAAGTTTTGGATTTTGTTGGAGATATAGGTGGGGAGGATGGCAGGTCAGTTCGCAAAGCCAAGATCAGAACCTTTTGAGGAACAGAATGGGGTCAAGTTGCCAAGTTATCGAGGGGACAATGTCAACGGAGATGCTTTCAATGAGAAGGCAAGGATTCCGGACCCTCAGCGGATGATCAGGGCTTATTGTCAATCAGCAGCGACCTTGAATCTTCTCAGGGCGTTTGCTACTGGTGGTTACGCAGCTATGCAGCGGGTTACACAGTGGAATCTGGATTTCACTGAACATAGTGAGCAGGGTGATAGGTATATTCCATACCAAGCAACTTCTACTTTCATTTATGTTGGTTGAGTTCTCTTACACTGGTGTTGAATGGTTGTTTCATGTTGGATGGAAGTGCAATATCTTTTTCAACAATGATTTTGGATCTTGGTTTTTATGTTTCTTTGATTGATAAGGACATTCTGAATGCCCAATCTATCCATAGTTATTGTCTAGTTCCATGTTTTAAGATATGCTATCCTGAATTATCCTTGTAAGGTTTTGACAATCATTTAGCTTGTCGTGTTGCGGTTTGCCTTTCTCAAAGGGCATAGTCGAATCTTAGAGCATCATCTCATCCTTCATTTGATTCCATACAAATTTCTGTTTGACACTTGGTCCAGTGTTGACAGCTAGTGTAGTTAATGCCCTTGTTACCATCCAATTACATTTGCGGCAATCCAGAAAAAGAAAATTTTTGTCTTTTAGATCGATTGAGTGTGGTGGTTTAACGTGCACAACATTTTGGTTGTGCGAGTATTGGGGCAATCAATGATATGCAACATTTGTTGTGTGATTGTTCAAACTCTGCATTCAAGTTTCACATATTGATCCATAAGAACCAAAGTAACCATTTAGTTGCTTCATAATATATTCTTAAAACAGATCTTAGCATCTTAGCTAGAAATGATTTGTAGTTTATAGATCTACAAAAGCATAAAGTGTCAAGGATTTGCTTCCAGAATTACTCTTCATTTTCTTGGTGTCATAGGTACCGGGAACTTGCTCACAGGGTTGATGAGGCCCTTGGCTTCATGGCTGCCGCTGGACTTACAGTTGATCATCCAATAATGACTACTACAGAATTCTGGACATCCCATGAGTGCTTGCTTTTGCCATATGAGGAGTCACTTACTAGGCTGGATTCAACTTCTGGTCTCTACTATGATTGCTCTGCCCATTTTCTGTGGGTTGGGGAACGCACCAGACAGCTAGACGGTGCTCATGTCGAGTTTCTTAGAGGTGTTGCAAACCCTTTAGGCATTAAGGTAAATTGTTGTTATCTTCTGTAGTTCGACAATTTTTTAACATGTAAATTTGCTGTTTTCCCCATGCACTTACTGCTGCATATTGCCAAAGAGACAAAATTCCAAAAAATGAGTGAAACCATCACCCTTTTATGGAAATTGTTTCTCGTTTCCTCAGTAGTGTTGAATTGAACTTGACAACAATTAATGACTGGTCCTTTGAATTAACAATAATCAATATGTGGAACCAATATGTGATCAATTTTGTAGTTCGATAAGTTTTTTTTTCCCCCTATTGTGAAGTACTTCAATTTGGAGTTGATATAACCTGTATTTTGACGTAATCTCTATATAATTGCTTCAGCAATATATTTAATTGATGTTTCCTCGTATAACTTTGCTTGTATTGCTGTAGGTGAGTCATAAGATGGACCCTAATGAGCTAGTTAAGCTCATAGAGATTTTAAATCCTCAGAACAGACCAGGGAGAATAACCATTATCACAAGAATGGGAGCTGAGAACATGCGAGTGAAGCTTCCTCATCTCATTAGGGCAGTCCGCAGGGCTGGACTAGTTGTCACATGGGTCAGTGATCCTATGCACGGAAATACAATAAAGGCTCCTTGTGGTCTGAAAACTCGTCCATTTGATGCAATCAGGGTATGAAAACTAATTTCTTTACTTGTGACTATTGCTTCTAAAATTGTTAGGCAAACGATGAAAGGCAGGAATTACTCTTTTCTGTGCTCTAAATTAGCATTTATTGGCTAATTCATCCTTCTAATTCTAATTGATGTGCCACTTGCCACTTGCTGCTTTCTAAAAAGCATCTATTGATTCAATGTACTGTAAAGGTATAGGCGGCTTAGTGATAGAGGCTCTAATGATTCAAAGGCTGGAGAACTAGAGCTCTGGTGGAAAAGTTGGAAATTTGGATAGTTTTGAAGTGTAGGAAAGTTGATTTCCTTGAAAGTGACTAATGTAAGGCAAAATTAGGTGAGATACCCACAAAAGAGTTTTAGATGTGGTAGGTGAGAAAGTGACTTCTTCTAGGAGATCTTGTAGTGGGCATGCATCAATTTCCTTGAGAAAGTAATCAATGCCTAATTAACATATGTTCTTGGCTGTTTGGTGGCCCTCAGATAATATATTTTGCAAGCTTTGCTATCCATTTAGCAAATAGAAGAATATCCAAGTTTGTAAGAGTTGCTTTATGTTTTCTGCCTTTACCTAATTAATTTCTAACTGAAAAAATAACCTCTTGTGAGTCGGTCAGTTTCAAAGCAGTGGTTGTAAGGTGATCATGGAGCTGCTGCTGGTCTTACCTCATTGAGATTATATTTCCCACATTACTAAACCTTCATGAGAACATATACGTTATTTTTGCATTAAAAACAGGATTCAGTAGATTTTGGCGCAATAATCTCATTGCTATTATGGTTGTTTATCTTATGTCTGGTTAAATTTTATCGATTAATTTGGGACAGGCTGAGGTGAGAGCATTCTTTGATGTACATGAACAAGAGGGAAGTCACCCAGGCGGAGTCCATCTAGAAATGACAGGACAGAATGTGACAGAGTGCATTGGTGGATCACGGACGGTGACATTTGATGATTTGAGCTCTCGCTATCACACCCACTGTGACCCTAGGCTCAATGCTTCACAATCTCTAGAGCTTGCCTTCATCATTGCGGAGCGACTTAGAAAGAGGAGGATCAGATCTCAGCCAGTCATTGCTGACGCAGGACCCTAGAAAGTCTAAGGCAGTGAAGGCTCCCAAAATATGTTATCTTTTCAACTAAGTTATTAGTGCCTGCTTAAATGCTGCTCTCGACCTTTGCTTAGTCAATCGCACGTCTGCTTGCATAGTCAAAAACTATTTGGCTTGATACAGAAAGGAATAAAGAGAAGGCTTGGTTTGAAAATTACTAATCTTTGTCAGGAGTTTGGTGAGATATATGTCCATGTTCCCGTGTTGACCATTTCATTGATTCGTGTCATCAACGCTCGTGTACAAAGAAGACGAACAGACAAAATTGAAAACTTGCTTGAAATAATGAACTACCTTTTAAAAATAATTGGGTAAATTAAGTTATATTTTAAATTCAGAATTCTATTCAATTTGGTATCTAATAATATTAGATCGAAGTGCAGAAGTAAATGTTAGAAATTTTTATTTAATTAGTAAGCATCAGATAAATTAGGTCTACATTATAACTTTCTCTAAACTCTAAAACTTCCGAAGCCATTCAAAACTTTCAACGTGAAATCGTCTTCACCTTCCATCTAAACTCATTCTTGTTAGTTTATTTTCCTATGGTACATTGGTTAGTTGTAATTTTATGTATAATATTATTATTTTAATTAATAATGACACTCTTTATTTTTTTATGTTTTATTAATTGTATTTCATAATTATGAAATTTAATTTTGTATTTATGTATTATTTTTAAATTATCATAATTATAGTTTTATCAAGACAAGATATTGATAGAATATTAAAACAAGCACACATTATAATCTTTTATAAAGAAAATAATTATTCTCATAAATTAAAGTCTAGACAAATGTAAGCAAACGTATGGATTTTTATTAGAGAATAAATTTGTTAAGCTGATTTGATTACGAGGATCCCAAATAAAATATTATTTATATGCATGTGTATTTTCTCATAATGATCATTGTATACTTGATCCTTATATTTGAAGTTATCAATGTATCTTATGTGACAAGTAGTATGTTTTGATATTACTTATAATATTTAGTATTTTATAATAGCTCAATCGGTAGTAATTGGATATAATATAAAACATATAAATATAATTGAGTAAGTCAATAAAGAATTTATTACTCTCAAGTAATTAAAGGGAATATTCTACTGTTCTTGATCAGTAGTAATTTAAAGAATTATCTGATTATAGTAAATTAAGATATGAAAAGGTATTTTTTCAATATCAATTATAAATCAATTACTAAGTATCTAGAATGAACATGATTATATTTAAAATAATAAGCCATAAAAAGTAATTAGAGATAATATTCTACTATCATCGATTAGTAATGATTTAAAGAATTCTCTTATCATAATAAATAAAGATATGAAAAGGTATTTTTCAATATCAATTATAGATCAATTACTAAGTGGCAAGAACAAACATGATTATAATTAAAATAATAAGCAATAATTTCATGCTTTATATAAAATTAGAATATTAGATGATAAAAAGAATAAATTATACATCATAGTCATTCATTAGTAGATTAAGTCAAACCACTAAGACATGGTTGGTCATGATATATTTTTAGATATCAATCTTGATCTATTTTTATAAATTTTTAATTTAAAAATTAAAGATAAATTAAAAGGAGCTTTAATTTTTATAAAAATAATTATGTATTATGGTTATAGTTTATAATCTTTGTTAATAAATTAGGAACCTATTGGTCACATATAAAAGAATAGTTAAAATAAAAATTAATTTAAATGAAGTTGGACTTAATTTTGAAGTTTGAGAAACTTTAGGATTTAAATTAAGATATTAAATTTTATTAAAATTATGTTGTAACTATAATTAGAGTTAGACTTCAATTACAATTAAGTAGTTTAATTTTAATAAAAAATTATAGTGTCTTTTTCTATAAATAGGAAAAAGGTATAAGGGAGCTAGCATTTTTGTCCATTTCTCTCAAATACTTGGGTTTTTTAATATACTCTATAGATACTATTAGAGGTTAGGCACATAGATAGCTTATGGTTTACAACTCAATTAAAATGTTTTGTAAGAATATGAATAAGGTACGATTCAATCTCTATTCATGATACAAAATTTTTCTTCAATTAATGAGATCCAATCAAGAAATTATAAAACTTTATTTTTATCGTTTTTGTGATTATATCATAGTTAGTTTTCTAACAGTAGTATCAAATCCTCCTTTAATTATTTAACTTGATTAAATTTCCTTAATTGTTTTTAATTTGACAAATTTATGGCTTAAAATTTATTAAGGGGCTAATACAAATTCAAATGTAATAATCACGGTTTTGTTTTAATCTTTTGAAAATTAAAAATTCAATTTCACATATTGTTTTGTTTAGGCTTCCTGGGAAACTTTACTGTGCTTTATTCATGGTTTCCAAAAAATTAATATTTTATGTAGTGTAAATTCCTAAAAGGCAGTGCTTAGGAGTTGATGCCCATTGAGGAGAAAGGGTTTGTATCTTGGCTAACATACCTAGAATTTATACTACAGTCAATCTTTATTTATCCTTGATATCTTATGGATGATCTGGTTTATCAATCACTTTGACTGGTATATAGGATGAAAACTTCTGATGCAGCTCCGGTGAGGCTTATCGGTGAAAAATTTCATGAGCCTAAGAGTCAAAGCGAGAAGAGCCCTTCTCGATTCTCTCGTATAAACAATGCTACGTACCTAGGTAATGTACTCCTTATGTGCTCTCTGACCATGGGTAGCCCAATTGATATATAGACTAGAAACCTGCGATACAACTCCTTTGGAATTTTTAGTTTCATATACAACTCCTTTCGAACTTTAGATGATCTCTTTAACTTTTGGACGATAGGTAGAGAGAACGGTTCTTGTACTTCTTGTCTAAGAACGATCACGGGAATATATACTGCAGGGACTGAGCAAAGATAACGAAGTATCAGAAATACACCTTTCTACAGGAAGATGGGTGATTTCTATAAGGTTTTCAATTTTATTGGAAATGGTATGTTTAACATAAGAAGGGAGATTAACAACAGGAAGGATTGAAGAAAGATGAATAGGGTCGCTTGGTAAGGTATTCATGGCTTAAGAACTCTCCTTACTAACTCTCATAATGAATAATGTAGTCACGGTCAATAATACTTTTGTCTCTGATACCACTAAGACTATCCCTAGTCAAAGGGCATACGAGGAGTACATCGCTAAGGTACGTGGCTCTGCTTACACCAATGAGTTGAGAAGGGCTCTTCTCGCTGTAACTCCTAGGCTCATGGTGTTGGCCCCTGAATTTTTTTTATTTATTTGATTAAGCATGATTAGATTTATTTTGGGATCTTGCTAGATTAATGTATGTTGGAGTTAATTAGCATGTTAATGTTAATAAGATTATGTTACATAGGTGAATTGAATTAAATTTTGTATGTTGGAGTTAATTAGCATGTTAATGCTAATGAGATTTGTTATATAGGTGAATTGAATTAAAGTTAAAGTGATAAGTTGCATAAGGGGTATTTTGGGGAGATCACTTAAGTGGGAAGGCTTTAAGTTTGTGAAGGAGGGGCAAAATGGGAAGAGGAATTTATTGGCTTGCATTTTAGAAGAGAAAAATGTTGGCGAGGAGAGAAAGGAAAAAAATAAGAAAGAAGGGAGAGAGAGTGTCGTGGGTTTAGAGAGAAAAGAGAGGTTTGGGCTAGGTTTTGATTTTTCTCAGCCTTCAAGAGGGATTTTGAGAGTGTGCAAGAAGGGAAAAATATAGAGGAAGATAAGAGCTTTCTTTTGAACCAAACATTCTTCATTTGGAGAAGATTTGAGGTAAGAGCATTTTATGGCTTTGGATTGTTGGAAGGGTTTTGGTTTCAAGAGCTTAATAGATGCATAGGTTTAAGGGTTCTAGGATCAATTTATACATTAGCTTCTTTGGGTTCTCATCTGGAAATTTCTATTGATTTGGGAATTGTATTTATGTTAAAAAGAGAATTAAGAAAGACAAGAGGAGCAAGATGAGAGACATTTTTGAACAAGCCAAAATCAAGGACTTCAAGGTGGGTTTCACTTTTATAGTTAAGTAATAAGCTAATAAAATTTTTCTGTCAAGAAATGACAGCAAATAAATTTTGCAACTACCTCATTCATGTGCATTTAATGTTTTTAAATGTTGTAAGATTGTGCTACATGCTTATAAATGAGTTATGTGATAGCTTATAAAAATTTGTTTTTAAAAATGATGCATGATTATCAAACCATACTTTTGAAAATGGTTTTTAAGGTATAGCAAGCATGTGAATAGCAAATTTTCAAGAAAATGTTCCATTTTGGGCATCAAACTTACAAGATTTTGAAACCTATGTGTTATGTGGGTTTGTTGTAGTCCCTCAAGAACCGTCACGTGCACGTTGACCCAAGTATAAGCTTTTCCCGCCTACCCGCTAGTGACATGGAGCTCCCTCAAGAATTTACGACTACACAGGACCATTACATTGGAAATGTGTAGCGCGTCATATTTTGTGTAACATCCCATCACCGATGGGAAGGTTATATTGGTAAATTGGGACATGGTAGGATTTCGTATTGCATATTACTGACTGAACATTTTTCTGGCCTCTAATTATAGAGGAACGAGTTAATTGCACAAGCATTTATAGGTACATGCATTCATGGCATTTCCAACATTTAATTGTGAATATGAGATGATTGGTGAATTTGAAATATTTATGTTTGATTGTGATTTATGGGGAATTATGGAATATTGAGTTTGAATAGTTGATTTAGAATGTTTTA
>JANITW010000006.1:16122298-16144146 GCA_027564335.1 Erythroxylum williamsii | reverse complement strand
AGGGAGAATAGGTTTAGGTCCAGGTTTGGGACTAGGTTTAGGAATATCCTAGGTATGGATTGGGTAGTCTAAGATATGAAATGAGCATGCATTTTTTTATGAACAACTTGCATTGTTTTGAATTGTTTTACATGATTTGAAACTGTTTTTCATAAACTAAATATTTTCAATGATTTTTCAATTGAATAGTGAAATGCCGCCTTGAAAAAGAACTCAAGGAGCTCTGACTCGATTTGGTTCTCGCCAAGGGAGTATGGATGAATCCTATGTCTCACAAGATGCGGGGACACATTATGCTCTAGATTCTAAGGCACCCAGTGTGTAGCATGAGGTGCCTCCATCACCTCCTCCTATGCCTCAAGTAAACCCCATAGATCCGTGTTTCTTTCAAGCCTTTGCCCAGGCTTTTACTTATGCCATGGAACAAGGGTCTCAAGCTCCAATGCAAGCTCTAGTGGAAAGGACTGGGCAGTATGATAAGCTCCGCAAGTATGGAGCTATAGACTTTAACGGGACTACTAACCCTAAAGAGGCTTAAGCATGGTTGAAGAGAAATGAGAGAGTCCTTATTCAGATGCAGTGTTCTGACAAAGAGAATTTGGATTATGCAGTTAGTTTGCTGCAAGGGGATGTACTTCATTGGTAGGAATCAGTGCCCCACAGTCAGGCTATGCCTCCAGTGTTGACATGGAGGAACTTTTTGGAAGCTTTTAGGAGAAAGTACTTCTCAAAGGTTTATATCCAAGAGAAGGCCATGGAATTTCTAAATTTCACACAAAGGGATATGAGTGTAAGTGAATATGAGCTAAAGTTCACCTAACTATCATGTTATGTGGCCAACATTGTTGCCAATGAGGAGGATAAGTGTCGCAAGTTTGAGGGGGGGACTTCATCTAGGGATCAAGGAAAAGGTGTTGATCCACAATTTCTGTGACTACCAACAGTTGGTAGATACTGCACTCTAGGCTGAGAAACTGGAGAACATAAAGAATGAAGTGAGGAGGAAGAGGAAGAGTCGGGAACAGTTTGCTAAGAAGGGAATGAGTGCTCAAATGCCTGAGAGGAGTACAAGAAGCTAGCACACTCAGAGTGAAGTGGGGAGTAGTGGCCCTGCTAAGAGCAAGCAGGTACAGGCAGTTTCAAGGCAAGCCTTAAATATAGGAGGCATTGGAAGGACAGGGAAGAGTAGATACATAAACTCTTAATGCGAGCATTGTAGGAAACTTCAAGAAGGAGAGTACTTTAAGTTACTTGGAGCATGTTTCCAATGTGGGGAGAAGGGACATTTGATTAAGGACTATCCTCAGGCACCGAGGTAAGAGGGGTCGTAGTTGCACACCCCAAGGAGAGCTGAAACAATGAAAACCTGGCCAATTACAAAAGTGGACAGTTTTGGAGTTGCAAGGAAGGCTATTCCTCCAAGAAGGTCAAGGGGTTAGGGGTCAAGCGTAGGCCAGGGTATTTGCTATGACCAGGAAGGAAGCTGCAGTTACATCGAAAGTTATCACGGGTATGACTCACTTATTCAATTATGCAGTATATGTGTTGATTGATTCTGGCTCCACGCATTCATATGTTTCTGTAAGCATGATTTTGCATGATTTTTAATTGGTGCCATTGGATAGTTCGTTGATTGTTAGTACTCCTTTAGGAAGGAAGGTGATAATAAGTCAAGTATATAGAGATTGTGAACAGATTATTGAGGGTGCTAGATTGGTAGTAGACTTATTGCCTCTTGAGCTGAAGGGTTTAGATATAATACTGGGTATAGATGCCATGGAGAAGTATCATACAAAGTTGGATTGTAGCCTCAATGAGATAGAGTTTGACTTCGGCAATGGTGAGAAGGTAATTTTCAAATGAGATAGGAGAATGTCATCACCCAGAATTGTTTCGTCTTTGCTCGTCGAACAGATGATGAGAAAGGGGTATGAGGCCCTTTTGGCACACGTCGTGGACACTGAGATGAATGAAGGGAAGTTAGAAGATTTTCCAGTAGTGAGGGAGTTTTCAGATGTGTTTCTAGAGGACTTATCTGGTTTGCCACCAGTGAGGGAAATTGAATTTGCCATTGACTTGATTCTCGGAACTGCACCCATTTCTATATCACCGTATAGAATGGCTCTAGCAAAACTGAAGGAGCTTAAGGAACAATTAAAGGATCTGTTAGAGAAGGGGTACATAAAACCAAGTTCGTCACCATGGGGAGTGTCGGTTCTGTTTGTTAGGAAGAAAGATGGGACATGGCATATGTGCATTGATTATCGGAGACTCAACAAGGTGACTGTTAAGAACAAGTATTCTCTGCCCCAGATTGGTGATCTGTTTGATCAGTTACAGATCTCAGGTCAGGCTATCATTAGCTCAGAATCAGGGAGTCTAATGTGAACAAGATAGCCTTCAAGACACGTTACGAGGATTATGAGTTTCTGGTCATGCCCTTCGGATTGACCAATGCTCCGACTGCATTCATGGATCTTATGAATAGAGTCTTCAAGGAGTATCTAGATCAGTTTGTCATAGTGTTTATCGATGACATTCTGGTTTATTCCAAGAGTGAAGGGGATCATGAGGAGCATCTTAAGATAGTGCTGTAGATATTAAGGGAGAAAGAGCTTATGCCAAATTCAACAAATGTGAATTCTGGCTTCACAAAGTAATTTTCCTTGGACATGTGATTTCTAAAGATGAGGTACATATTAATCCAAGAAAAATTGAAGCAGTGGTGAATTGGCATGCATCAATGATAGTGGCAGAAGTAAAAAGTTTTTTAGGCCTGGCAGGTTACTATAGGAGATTTGTTGAAGGATTCTCGATAATAGCTGCTCCGATGACCAAGTTATTGAGGAAGAGTCAGAAGTTTATCTAGAGTGATGAGTGTCAGAAGAGCTTTGAGAAGCTTAAACATAGATTGACAAGTGCTCCAATTCTGACTTTACCCACAAGAGAAGAGGGTTATACAGTTTATAGTGATGCCTCAAGGAAGGGTTTGGGTTGTGTATTAATGCAAGGAGACAAAGTAATAGCTTATGCCTCGCAGCAACTAAAACCTTATGAACTGAATTACCCGACCTATGATCTGGAATTAGTAGCAGTAATTTTTGTCCTGAAGATTTGGAGACATTATTTGTATGGGGTACAAATGAGGATTTTTACAGATCACAAAAGTATCAAATATTTGTTGAGTCAAAAGGAACTGAATTTGAGACAGAGAAGATGGATGGAGTTGCTCAAGGATTATGATTTATTGATTAAGTACCATCTAAGAAAGGAAAATGTGGTAGCAGATGCCTTAAGTAGGAAATCATCAATACCATATTTAGACAGTTTATTTGCCTCTATTGGAAGAGATGGCTAAACTTAGGATAAGTTTGAAACAGGATGAGCTTGATTGTATTCTTGCTAATTTCAGAGTAAGACCGATACTCAGAGAGAAGGTTAAGGAGTTACAAGCATAAGATACAGAATTGAGCAAGCTCCATGAAGAAATTCATAATGGCAAAAAGTCTAAAGTGGTAGTGAGAGATGATGGACTCAGGGTTGTAGGAAACAGATTTTGTATCCCAGATATCAAGGATGTGAATGATGAGATACTGGATGAGGCACACAATGCGCCTTATGCCATGCACCCAGGTAGTACTAGGATGTATAAAGATCTGAAAGAACATTTCTGGTGGAAAGGCATAAAGAGAGATGTAGTAGAATATATAAGTAAGTGTCTAGTGTGTCAGCAAGTCTAGGCGGAACACCAGGCAAGTTAAGGCCATTATCCATTCCTGAATGGAAGTGGAAAAGGATAACCATAGATTTTTTGATGGGTTCGTCCAAGACTAGTAGGAGGCATGATGCCATATGGGTTATCGTGGATCATTTGATAAAGTCAACCCATTTTTTGGCAATTAAACAGACAGATTCTCTGCGTGTTCTGGCAAAGAAGTATATTGATGAGATAGTGAGATTGCACGTACAGATTCTATAGTTTCTGACAGGGATCCTAGATTTACATCGAGATTCAGGGGACGTTTACAAGAGGCTTTGGAAACCAAGTTGAATTTTAGCACAACTTTTCATCCCCAGACGGATGGTCAATTTGAGAGGACCATTCGGACCCTTGCGGGAATGCTTAGGGCAAGTGTGATGGACTTCAAAGGAGCTTGGGATGAACATTTGCCATTGGTCAAATTTGCTTATAATAATCCGTACCATTCGAGCATTCAGATGGCTCCTTATGAAGCACTATATATGAGGAGATGTAGAACTCCGATATGTTGGGATGAAGAAGGAGAGAGGGAACTGATAGGGCCAGAGTTGCTTCAGATGACAACCGATAAATAAATTAGTCATTAATTAAACTTTATTATGGTTAAATATCCTTAATTAGAATTTAGCTAATAAAATGAATGAAATTAAGAATGGTAAAAAAGGAAATTAAACCTAAGGTTATGCAAATTAATGCTAATTGAATATGCTAAAACACAAGGGGACACAAATTGAGATTAATCAAACGCAATTGAACATAAAATTTTTTAATTTCAATTTGAAAGGATAGGTTACATAAAATAAAATAAAAAGAAGTATCAAAAAGATTGCAAAATTAAGTGTCCACATGTAATGTTGAACCCTTAGATCATAGAAATGATCAAGTTAAGTTACCAAAAATTACAATTTATTACATCTTAATGTGCTTTATTATTCTTTGTTCTCTGTTTTTCACTTAAATTTCTCTTAAAGATAACTTGAATTGTATTTGATACTTCCATTTTTCTCATTTGGGCTCCTTTGAAGAATTCTCTTATTGAATTGCCTTGCTATCCGATTGAACTTGATATTTCAGTTATTGCTTGATTATTTGACACATTAAATTACTAACATCACCAAAGATAAACATTAGAGCAATATGTTTTGTTATCACCAAAATTATAAGTTGGAACCCCCCTTAGTTAAAAATCTTTCCCTTTTTTAGGATGAAAAGATATATGGTGATATTGAGAGATGGATTAAGAGAAAAATAAAAACATCACTTATTTATGAGTTCCTTCTATGTTAAAGTAATATATTATACACAACTTCTCTATAATTCAAGCATCATTTAATATAAATGATCTTGTTTTAATATTAAGTCTTCTGCCCCTTTTCTATTAGTACTAGAAAGGATATATGATATGTGAAGATATAAGCATCAAAAGGGAAAATTAAATAATATAACCATCCAAAATTTAAAAATCATATCATAAAAGCAAGGTACTATGCAAAGTACTTACTAAAGAAATGAATACTTTTTAAATAGTTTATTGACCGATTCAAAGATCAATATTTCTTCCACTAAGTATATACAACAATGCTCCCCTTAAATGTACATGATAAGTTAATATGATCAAATAACACCAATATGAAAAATAAGTTGTTACGTCCTTTATGTACTACAAATGGTTACCTCGTTTTTCTTTCTCATTTGGTTCAACGGTTGGCCTTTTCTATACTAATCCTTACTTAACTCATTTGAGGAATCTTAGTGTAACACCCATATATCCCCTAGAAGGATATGCAGAAACCACACAAAACAGTATTGAAATAATCTAAAACATGCTAAAGCATTTCCAGAAACTCAAGTAACATACATTTCATTTAATAAGTTAGGTCATAATCAGAATATAACATACACATGGTACTTATTACATACAAGCCTTAAAATCCAAATCCAAATTGTATTAAGGTTATTACAAACTTTCAAAAAAATGCAAATTCCAATATGTCTTATTACATTAAATACAACTAAAAAACAAACTAAACATTTTCAAAACAAAACGCAATTTTCATAGCCACTGCGGTTGTCTTTGTCCCAATCTTTAAACCTTCTTATCAAAACCACCGTGCTAAGCATAAAGCTTAGTGGGGAAAGAACTAAACAAGATATAAATTGGTGACTGTTTCTATCAATCATCTAATATTCACGTATACAGAATTAGATCACATCTCAAGCAATCTTTAATTATTCATATTAAAGTGCAATCCAAACAAAATGTATCTCAAAACAGAATATAACATATCAAAATAGTATATATTGACTTCAAAGCAAAACTTACAAGTATCATAATAGAACTTTAAAGTACTAGAACAGAACTTGATTGTATCAAAATAGAACTTAGTTATTTCAGAGCAGAGCTTGATTATATCATAACTGAGCATGTAATAGAATACAAAACAAGTTAGCGTGCTAATCCTTTTTACAGAAGTAGGTAACTGGATTAGAACAGAAGATACCCATGTTTGGTATCTGAAACAGAAGAGACTTAAGTCTCTAAAATAGAAGACACAGAAGTGTCTAAAATTAGAAGACATTGGAGTGTCTGGCACAGAAGACACCAAAGTGTCTAATCACATAAGAAATCTTTGTATCTGGTTATATAAGACACCTTAGTGTCTAGTTACAGAAGCAGTTGTAGACCCTTCCAGGTATGCCTATTTACCCACACATGCAAAAGATGTAGTGCATAACATAATTTTTATTCCATTTTTCTCAAATTGAACATAATCTTTCATATCCATCAACTTAACATACCTCATAAACATAAAAATTTACAATAATGTACTAATAAATGCATTATGTATTTACACATTACATATAATTACACAAATTTCCAATTCACAAACAATCATATTCAATTCACATCGCATGAATATGTTGAAACACATTTGTGTTCATAAGGACACATTCATCCTTGAACACACCATTCATTTCAAAATTACATACATTATTTAACAACCACACATTTCGTAAGTAATTACCTTAATTAACAATCCATAACTAAATTAACTTTTACTCAATTAATTTAACCTTAATTTAAGTTCATTTCACTCCTTAAACAAGTCCAATTAAGTCATAATGTACCAAATAAAATGACCTAACCTTATATAGTTCAACAACTGCACAAAACCAAGTTTTTCACCTTCCTAACCATTTCCCATGATTGTGGGAATGTTCCTTGCAAATCCCGCAATAGTGGAAACTTAACTTCTTCACTTCCATTCGACACACTTTTAACAAAGTCCATCAATTTCACTTCACTACCTTATTTATGCTTCAATACCTCATTAAATTCATGCCCAAACTATTTCAAAAATCATTCATTAAGCACCTCACAATCCATAATCTTTTAGAAATCAATATCCAAAGAAAAAGCTATCAAACATGTATCATGTTCCAGACCTCAATTCATCATCAATTCAATACATATTATATCCAATTCAAGCATCAAATAATTCATATTATAACATGCAATCAAGTTTAGCATTCCCTTACCTTTTTAACCTCAAATTTTAATCCTAAAGAACCAGCTAATCTAGCCCTTCCAAGTAACCAGCACACATCCAAGATGAAGGTGCAAATCTTAGCACCAAAAAGACAACATAGAAGATAACAAGATCTAGCTTCCTTGATGCAATATCTTGCAAAGATTCTAAGTGATGATGATCCAAAATCAAGCAAAAATTCTAGAAATTGATAGGCAGTAAGAGGTTTCGGTGGTGAGAGTAGTGAGAAGGCAGCAGAAACACCAAATGAGCTAGAGTGATTCAGTTTTTGCTTTACAAGCTATCCCAACTTTGAAGGGACATGTGTCCTTCTATGGGGTGACCTACATGGAAAATATAGGAGTGATCCACTTATCTTCTTATCATGCTACCAAATTCCACAACTCAATTAGGCTACTTGTCACTCAACTAATGTTGCCAAATGTCAATGCATTAGCTATGCCAAATGTCACTAACTCATATGCTTAGTCATCTAATTTTCTATGTATCGACTTGACTTGTCACTTGAAAATTTTCCTAGTCTAAATGTACATTTTAATACCTCAATTTCCTAATGATACCAATTAATTCCAAATCACTAAATATGATCCATTAAACCAAAATGCAAAATATATATAACTTACAATCATGTCATAATTTTAACACCTATCATAATTACCTTTATGAACATATAACATTTTAACTAGGATATAATTTGGGGCCTTACACTTGGTGTTTTTCTCTTTAGAATCATTTTTTGAAGATACCGCGGTTATTCCATATTTGATACCAATAGAAGTGATACTAATTTTTGTTATTCATTTGATGTATTTTGATGTTAATCTATAAAGTTAAACAAGTTAATATGTTTTAAGTCTTTTGGGGCTTGTTCTTAATTATTTCTCAACTTATTTCTCTTTGAGTTTACTTAAAAAAACATTATTTTAATGTAAATTTCCTATTGATATGCCTATAATCACCATAAAAATGACATCTTATATAAGATTATTGACAGATGCATAATTGATCATATTTATACCTCATATTTGAAACATTTTTACTTGATATTTGATATGTTTGGTATATACTTGGTACTTAAATCTTTTCAAGTATGTATATAGATTATAATTGCCTTTATGGACTTAAAGGAGAAGAATTCGGATGAAACATGACATAAAATGAAGATTTGACGCATAGAAGGGATGCATGGCCATGCATTCACCCATGAACTTCTCCCAAACCATGTAGTTTCACAATATTCAGAGGATTTTGATTATGCATGGTTTGATGTACGATCGTGCATCGACTAAAACCTTATAATTCTATATAAAAAAATGCTTTTATGAGACAATAGGAGGTGATCTAAAGTTTTCAAAGCTCATTCCAAATGTGATTGTGAGCTAGAGGAGTGAGAAATGAGAAGATTTTATCGACAGATTCATTGGAATACAAGATCAGACCCTTACATTGCTAGAATACTCGATAGAAGACAATCAAGTAGATTTAGAATTATGATTTTGGTGTTTTCAATTCATCTTTCTGTTTATGTATATCTGATTTCATATTCACTGAAGTGTAACTAAATATTTCATTAGTATTTAGGTTAGATGAACCCTATTTGCTATCTAAACATGTGTTGATTATTTTGCTAATGCAATTGGTTGATTAAGTTGTTACAATCTAATTATTTGTTTTTATTTATGTTTTAGTAATCTGGAATATTAGTTCATCATTTGATTTCATAAATAGAGATTGAGAAGTCCTATTAGAGGGAATCATAAAACGATAATGCAATTCTATAAAATTTAACCTAAGTAATTCAGTTAGAAACTTTAGGATTAGTTGTTAGTAAACTCAAGGTCAGCTACTAACATACCAGAACACACGGATCAATAAATCAACAAATTAATTGCATAACAAAAGATCAATCTGTTAAGGTTTAGGAGGATTCAAAACCTAGATAATAATCATTTAATATAAGTAATTAACTTGGTGCTTCCACAGTTCTCTACTTTAATTGTGCTATTCATTTATTTTATCTGCTTAATTTTAGTTTCTTTAATTCAAAACCTTAATCAATTCTTAGGCTAGAAAATAAAATAATGACAATTGCTAGTACTCATTGTTCTTGTGGGATTGACCCTTACTTGCTGGTACTAGCTATAGCTATACCGTGCATTTGTGATATAACAATATTAACACTTATGAAATAAGTCAATCAATTATTTAAAAGCATATGAATAATGTAAATTTGATTATTAGGAATTCGTCACATATGATAGTAATTAAGAGCTCTCCTTTGGATATATAAGGGATAATAAGCTTTTCCTATATGTGAGGCCTAACAAATACATTAAAATAAAGCATTTCCTTTTAATGAGATTATATATATTATTAATTACTAATATGTGCATAGTGTCCTATGATGATTATGATCCAATTTCATGTATTTCATTATCTTTTAATATAGTTTTTCGTGAAAATTATAACTATCATTTTCTTGGATGATATGCTCTCTAGGTTTAAAATGTGAACCATATATGAGTTCATGAAATCATCCTTTTGCTTGGACTTAAAGGATAGTGAATGAGTATTTAATTTTTGTCCATATTTAGAAGATGCAAAATGATTAAATGATGATTTAGGTGTAGACTCATCATATAAATGCTTGTCATTAAAAAAAATTATTTTGATATTAGATGGTACACTTCTATAAGTGAATCAATTATATACCTATTATTAGATCTCTTTTGGGCTCTCAGCATGCATTTTAGTCTTTCACTCACCTTAATGAACCTAAACAATGACTCTTTAAGGTTATTATTCTTTTTCTTCATTACCTTATTATAGTGCAACATCATTCATATTGTCTTTGGTAATAATATCAATCTTAGAATCTATTATATAGTGAATTTAAAATTTTCATTCCCAAATACATGAGACATATGCATGAACATTTGTTAAGAGTCTGAACTATTAGAAACAATGAGAAGAATGGTGATCTGCCACATTGTGAGAAAATGGAAATTTATAAATATTGGGATATAAGAGATACTATTGGTTCGGTATGTTAGACATTGATTCAATGTATTTGTATTTTCGGTTATATCATTGAATATGACATTAGTGTTGTGTTATGGTCGTATACCTTTGAATTGATGTGGAAGTAAATATATTTTCATGGATTTGATAGAGACAAGAATAGAGATGTAAGTAGAAGTGATGGGATTTAAAGTGTGTAGACAAAATTGAAAGGAAATCAAAATTTCTATTACCTTGAGAGGTTAAACTTGGAACTGGAATGGTTGTTTAATTATCATGTTAAGAGTTTATAAATTAGTATAATGTTATATTATCGGATTTGATATCAGAATTTCATGATGGTTACATATCTTATATTTCTAAATTGATTGAGAATATATTTAAGTAAGATGAAATAAATGGTAGTGATATATGTGGAAGTCCTCAAGGTTAAGTTAATCAGTTATTGTGAGTACACATTTGATAGTGTGGTTACTTTGGAGAATGATGTTACTGAGCATATATGTAGTATATGCGTGGATAAGGTATAGGGAGTAATCTATGACATATTGAATGCTCTTAAGTCCTAAACCCTATAGGTAAAATTCTAAGATGAATCAGAGTAACACAGTGGAAGCATGGATTTATATGAATATATTGAAATGGTGACTACTAAGGATAGGTAACTTTTGTATGGTCATAGAATACTTAAATGTTATCCAAAATCAATTGAGGTCAATGTATCATTAGCTTAAGATATTAATTGGTGACTTTTTGAAAATAAATCTCTAGATAAGATGCAATGATCTTAATGGTACATTCCAAGGCATAAGAGTAAATCTACATGCCTATTGTTTCGCCTAACTTTAGTGTATAGAACATTCTGATAATGTGAAATATGATGGTAATCGATCTTATTGAGATATTATAAATGGCTGAAGAGTAGCGATGAACATAGTTGACTAATAAGGATATCATGAACAATATAGATCATTGAGGAATTTTTTATTTATGAGAACTTTCATTTAATTGTGTCATAAAGACCAAATGTTTCATTTTTAGGAATGGATAAATATTGAACAAGTTAAAAGTAAATATAGGAGTCAAATTATTATGATACTTGGGCATAAGAAGCTACATGGGAAACTAAAGAGAACATAAGACAACATTACCCACATCTGTTCAATCAGTTAGTTAAAAATTTCAAGGATGAAAGGTCTTAAAGGAGGGAGAATTGTAAATTCTCATCTCTCAAATTGTTGAAGGATCTAAACTGTTAGACTATTAAGTCACATGAGTGACATCATATAGAATGAATTTGGTATATTTCTGATATGATTTTATGATTGTATTCATATGCATAATATTAGCATACATACATGAATTGTGATTTACACAAATTGCACTCACTTAACATATTTCGGGGTATGAAACTAAAATGAAGGTGACATGGATGTGCAATTTTAATGTCTTGTGCTTTGGATTATCAATGACAAGAATTTATGGACTATAATTGGTAACTTGGAATTTATTGTTACAATTAAGAAATTGATGAATTAAAATCTACATTTAGTCTAGGTAAAATGTCAAGTGGCAAGACAAGTTGTTGGCCCTGAATTTTTTTAATTAAGCATAATTTAAATGAATTATGAGGTTTTGATAAATAAATTTTGGAGTTAATTATTATGTCAATGTTAGTAGGATTTATTGCATGGGTTAATGGAATTAAAATGCTAAGGTAATAAGAATGTTCAAGGGTATTTTTGGAAGATCACTTAAGGTTAAAAGAACATAAACTTATAAGGAAGGGGAAAATGGACTTTTTAGGATCATTAAGAGTAAAATGGGGAAGAATAATGGTTGTCTTGCAATTAAAGAATAAGAAACAAAAATTGAAGAGAGGAAGAGAGAGTGTTGTGGGAGGAGAAGAAAAGAAAAGAAAGCTAAACTAGGTTTCAAATTTTCTTAGTTTTAAAGAGTGATTTTGAAGTTGTTCAAGAAGGGAAAAAGAAAGAGGAATATTAAAGCTTCCATTTGAGCCAAGAGACTCATTAATAGGTGAAGATTCAAGGTAAGTTTATGCTTAAATTTTTGGACTTTTGGAAGGGTTTTAGTCTATGGAGTTTAGAAAATGCATGGGTTTATGTATTCTAAGATCAATTTTATTGAATATGCTTTGTGGGTTATCAATTTTGCAACCCTATTAAATTTGGGATTTTTGCCTATGAAAAAGGAATCAAGAAATATAAGGGGAGCAAGAGGAGAGGCACATTTGAGCAAGCTATAAGCAAGGAATTCAAGGTGGGTTACATTTTTATAATTGAGTAATAAACCATTAATGTTTTTTGCAAATCAAGATAGTTAAATGTTTTCAATTGTGTTATAAATTTGCATTTATTACTCTTTGAATGATTTGAGAAAGTGTTATGTTTTTGGTATGTGAATATTGTGTTGATGATTTATGAAAAGAATATAAAAATAATTTTTGAAAAGATACTATGTTTATGAAATCACTTTTCGAAAAAAAGTGCCATTTTGGCCAACAAGTTTACGAGTTATGAATACATGATATGTGGGTTTGGTTTGGTCCATTATGTATATCAATTGCAATTTGAATAAAGGCTTATCCCGCCTGCCCGTTAGTGGCATGGAGCTCCTTCATGGACTCCCACATGTTTACAACTACG
Source organism: Erythroxylum williamsii (assembly GCA_027564335.1). Lineage (NCBI taxonomy): Eukaryota > Viridiplantae > Streptophyta > Magnoliopsida > Malpighiales > Erythroxylaceae > Erythroxylum > Erythroxylum williamsii. Next base: position 16,131,148 of record JANITW010000006.1, on the reverse strand, counting down.
CAAAATTATTATGTGTGATTGTGTTAGTTCGTTCTGTTCACAACTACACAGGACCATTACATAGGAATTTGTTTGCTCGTTCCGTTTATGGACCTCCCAAATCATTTTGATGTGCTTATGTATTGACAAGTTTATTGAATGCATGATTAGGGTCGCTTATAAATTGTTTGATAAATTGAGAATTGGGAAATATGTGTTTCATGATTCAATAAAAGTTTTTCAGTGGTTTTTTGCTTGTTACCGATTATAAAACTATTAACCATGAGCTTTAAGCTCACCCCCATTTCTCCCCATCTTCAGGTGATGAGCAAGAGATCGAGTGATCGAGCATAAAGGCATTACTCCGGATTATGCTTATTTTGTAATTCCACTTTGTGTAAATTATGTATTTTTGGACTTTGATGTATGGTGACTTGAAATGCTATTAAAGTTTTGTAAAACTCTTATCTTTTGATGATAATGAAATATGATTGTGTTTTTACTCATGACACTCAAAGTTTGTACATTGCATTTTCAAGCATTCTTAAGGGTAAAATTTGTGTTCTAACTTCTGGGATAAAACTGTATTTATCTGGACTGAATTAGATAGAGTTATCTCCTTGAAAGTTATAGATTATCTTTCTAGCTTTCCAATGATATATAGTAGGAAATTTTTGGATATTGGAATTGAGAGATATGATCGTTATAAATTAGTAATTTTGCACAAGATGAATATAGGACAGCTATAGTGAAAGATGAGAATTAGTTATATGTGATGAATTAATTGAGTTGAGATTTGAGAGTTTAATGAAATCAATTGGGTAATTGAATATTTAAAGAGTAATATTGCATTATAAGAAGTCAAATTTGGGAAGATTATGAGTGAAAGTGCTTTAAAATGGATGTAGGAACCATTGGAGATGCTTTGGAGGGAGTTTTGTCTCATCTATGTCTATTAGATGGACTTTAGGTCCATTAAATGGACCTTCTTAGGTCTGAAAATGTTCCTAGGCTAGTCCATGTCTGTTAAATGGACATTAAGTCCATTAAATGAACCTTCATAGGTCTGGAAGATACTCCAGACCCTGTGTATGTTCGTTAGGTAAAGGTGTATGTCTGTTTAATGGACGTAGACTGTACACTTTCAAAATTTTGCAATTTTGACCTCTAGATGACAAAATATCTCTTTTGAGTTTTCATGAAAGTTGTATATCTTGAGGTCTTCTTCGATGATGTTTTAAAAAGACCTCAATCTGATAAATCTAATGAAAGTTATGTCAATTGTCCTAAAATAGGTACAATATGATTGAGGACACAATCATGTTTGATTCTTTTGGCCATTACTTCATCACCCGACCTCCAAATGAAGTGATTCTTGAACCAATAGATTCCTAACACATTTTTCTGTCTCTCCATCATTGGTATCCTTTGGTATTTATTTAAAAAAGATTTATTTAAATAAAATGAGGGAATTAGTTGGAGGAGCATGACTTGGTTATGAGTATATCTTGATCTATATTGATCGAATAGGAAACTTTTGGGATGTTATAAGAATGAAGATGAATTGATGATGGCTGGTGAGAGTTCATGGAAATAACCCTACGAGGTAATATGCACACTCACATTTTATGACTTCCAAATAGTTAGGCTCTAGAAACAGGGCCAACATCTTATGGTATCAGAGCGACTAAGTTTAGATCCAAGTTGGGGACTAGGTTTAGGAGTATCCTAGGCTTTGAATGAGTAGTTTTAAAATATGAAATGAACATGCATTGTTTTTAAATGAACCTCATGCATTGTTTTACATAATTTGGAATTTTTTTAAAGCATGAACTAAAGGTTTTTAAAATGTTTTAAATTAAAGGAGTGAATGTACCGCTTCAAAAAAGAACTCGGGGAACTCTGACTCGATCTGGCTCTCTTCAAGGACGAACGAATGAATCGTATGTCCCGCAAGACGTGGGAACACACTCTGCTCCTGATAGGATTGAATTATCTTATATTTTCTTATGTATTTCCATGTGATTTCAATTCTATTCTTAAGATAAATTACTTAATTTGTGTTGACTACTAAATTGGATATGATGATATATTTAAGACCAAAAAGAGAAGATGTTCAAACCAAATTGGAAAACAATTGTAAAAAAATATTATTGGCTGCGCTACGTTTCACGTAATGTTTATAGGCATTTAAACAGCAGTTGTGCATTTTAAAACAAAACGCACACGCAGAGGAGTAGCACAGGAGGGCTTTTAAGGACAGTTGCAAACTTATTTGTCTTATCATGAACATTGTCGGTACAAATAGAGAACAAGGAATGCATTAAAGTGAAAACATTGGAGCTACTAGAGACTTTGGAGGGTTAGCGGCTTGGAGTTGACACAAGCGTGAGAGAGGGCAGTAGCATGGACCATTAAACTTACCACTTTATTTTTCCCATCGTGAACAGTAAAGGGAGAGGAGGTAACATTATTATGCCAAAGTAAATGGAAAATATGAGCCACTCTTGGATCATAAAAATAGACAAGGAGGGCTAGTTTTTCGAAGTCGGTTCAACAGGAATATCGATACGAAGTCACAGTTAAGCTATTTCTATCATTTTAAAGTTATAATTTCTTTTCAGATTGTTATGTTGTTGGTATTGATTTGGATGGTTTTGGGATTAATGATCTTAATATATTATTTTGATTATTTTTTTTGAGCCTATTGCTAAAACATTGATTGTTATCCATTATCGTTACTTTTGATGTTTGTGAGTAGCATCTAAGGATTGTTAATCGTTAGGAGCAACATAACTTAGGTGGGATAATCCGAACGTGTGAGATTACTGCCTATATTGATCGTTTTTCAATTCATAATGCGACTGCTAAATTGAATCTAGAGATCATATTCTAGGTTATTCAGGGGTTAAGTTTAATTAATGATCGTATCTTGATTAAATGCAACCTAAAGGAAAATCGAGATTTGTAGAGTTTTTTATTAGTCTCAGATCAATAGTCCAAAAAGAATTGTAAAGACTTTAGTATGAAGGAATAGGCTCGATTGTGTTTAGGCCGAGATTGACCCTAAAATCGGACCTTACTTATACTCAACACTTTTCTCATTTTCGATTATTTGTTTTAATTTGTTTTCGACAGTTTACTTTTAATTTAATTTCTAAATTATTTGAAACCCAAAAAACCCCATTTACTTTCCTTGCATCAATTAATTTCGTTATGAAAATTAACCAAACATTCCCTGTGGATTCGATCTTGACTTGCCACAACTACAAATTTTAGTGGGCAGAGTCATGTAAATTTTGCAGTGCACTCGACATGCACTGTCAAATTTTGACGCCGTTGTCGTAGAGTGTGGTAGCTTAATTTTTTAATTTTATTTTATTTGGTATTTTTTGAATATATTTGTTTATAATCATTCTTTTTGTTACTTTCTAATTTTTATTTGTCCATTAGTGTTGGTGCATGGTAGTGACCAAGTCTCCTTGTGGAGAAATTGAACAACTTGATCCGGAGATCAAGAGAACATTGCGAAGACTGTGTAGGGAAGCAAGGTCAACTTTGGTAAACGAATTGGAAGCATAATCCAAAGACACAATGGCAAATATGAGAACTTTAAGGGAGTTGGCTACACCCGATTTAACTCATAGACCATTATGCATAACATTTCCGAATTTTGCTGAACAGGTTACCTTTGAGTTAAAATATGGATTAATTAAACTACTGCCTAACTTTCATGGCCTTGCAGGTGCGGATGCACATAAGCATCTTAAGGAACTTGATGCGGTGTGTTTGATCATAAAGCCTCACGAAGTGATGGATGAGCAGATCATGTTAAGGGCCTTCTCGTTATAGCTCAAAGATGCAGTAAAAGATTGGTTATTTGATTTACCTACTGGAAGTGTGAATACTTAGTTGAAGATGAAGAGATTATTTTTGGAAAAATATTTTCCAACCTTAAAGACAACAAGTATTTGAAAGGAGATATGTGGTATTAAGCAACACAATGGGGTGTCTCTTTACGAATACTGGGACCGATTTAAGAAGTTATATGCCAGTTGCCCACATCACAACATACCAGAGCAACTTCTCATCCAATATTTTTATGAAGGATTGCTGCCAATGGAGAGGAGTTTGGTTGATGGGGCGAATGGTGGGGCACTTTGCGAGAAGACTCCCATTGAAGCTAGGATATTACTTGAGCGGATGTCTACTAACACCCAATAATTTGGTACTCATAATGATGTTTGATGAGTAAATGAGGTAAACGCTTCATCTGTTGAACATCGTTTAGATGAACTAACATCTTTTGTGAGACAGATTACAGTTGGACAGGCATAAGTGAAAGTGTGTAGGATATGTTCAAATACAAGTCATCCAACTGACTAGTGCTCAGCTTTGCAAGAAGGGAGTATGGAGTACTTGAACGCTGTAGGAGGGAACTTCCCGAACTAATACAATCCATACTCGCAGACGTATAACCCAAGTTGGAAGATCACCCCAACTTGAGTTATGGAGGGAATCAACAGCAAAATCACTTATAGAATCGGCCGCAAGGGGCACCAAGATTTCAACCAAGGCAACAAGGAGCATAGGGAGCTTCTTCTTCCAGTTCGAGTGCATCTTTAGAAGAAATTGTTAAGACTCTTGCTACTAACAATTTGCAATTTCAACATGATATGTAGCAACAGTTGCAACAATTTCGACTGGAAACAAAAGCAAGCCAACAGAGCATATAACATCAAATGGGTCAGATGGCAGTAAGGCTCAATCGCCTAGAATTGCAAGGTAGAAGAAATTTTTCATCACAACCTAAGGTGAACCCGAAGAATGTCAGTACCATAACCCTGAGAAGCGAAAAGGAGATTGAAGGTCCTAAAATAACCCTAACAAAGATTGCTACCGAGAAAGGGATAGAGAAGGAATTGGAAAAGGAAAAAAAAATCATCATCAAGTGTGAAGGTAAATGTCGAATGTCCTAATATTACTAAAACCAACCATCTAGCTTTTTCGAGCAGATTAACAAGACCAGACAAAGAGGACAAGGATAAAGAGATATTAAAGACTTCTCGAAAGGTAGAAGTCAACATACCTTTGCTCGAAGCAATCAAGCAAATGCCAAGGTATGCCAAATTCCTCAAAGAACTATGTAAACATAAGAGGAAATTGAGGGGTGATGAGAAAGTGATGATGGGTGAGAATGTGTTGGCAGTATTCAGAAAGAAGATGCCTCTAAAATGTCGGGATCCAGGTATGTTCACCATTCCTTGAAAAATTTGTAATATTGTGATCAATAGAGCAATGTTGGATTTGGGTGCTTCTATTAATGTGATGCCTTATTTGATTTATACTTCTTTGAATTTGGGCCCTTTGAAAAAAACTAGTGTAGTCATCCAATTGGCTGATTGCACTAATGATTATCCTGATGGTGTGGTTGAGGATGTTTTGGTGTAGGTGAATGAGTTAGTGTTTCCTGTAGATTTTTATGTTGTGGATATGAATGATGACACCTCATGCAATCTAATACCTATTCTGTCAGAGAGACCATTTCTTAATATGAATCAAACTAAGATAGATGTTCATAAAGGCACCCTCACAATGGAATTAATTCATTTCAATATTTTTGATTCCATGAAACATCCTCCTAATGATCATTGAGTTTTTTTATGTTGATGTGATTGATCCTTCAATGCAAGAAATGTTTAAATTAAGTTACAGGGATCATTTGGAAATAACTTTAACCCAGGATATGGAAGTACAAGCCAACACTAATGTTGAGATGGAAAGGAGCTCGTGGAAATGACAGCCACCTTGGACTCACACGAGAAGTTGTTACCTTCTAATGTGCAGGCATCAAAATTGAAATTGAAGCCACTCCCTACACATCTGGAGTATGCTTATTCGGGCGATAAACAAACTCTCCTAGTTATCATCTTAGTGGAGTTGACTTCAAATCAAGAGGAGAGGCTGATTCGAATGCTGACGGAGCATAAGAAGGCCATCGAGTGGACTATCGTAGATATCCAAGGGATAAGCCCTTTCATGTGCATGCATCGCATTTTGTTGGAGCATGATGCAAAATATAAAAGGCAAGCTCAACGTAGGTTGAATCCTCCAATGATGTAAGTTGTGAAGAAGGAGGTACTGAAACTTCTCGATGCTGGGGTTATCTACCCGATTTTTTATAGTAAGTGGGTAAGTCTTATCCAGGTGGTTCCAAAGAAGTCTGGAATCAACATTGTGACAAACAAGGAAGGTGAGTTGATTCCCACCTGAGTGCAAACTGGGTGGTGAGTATGTATTAATTATAGAAAGTTAAATACTACTACTTGTAAAGATAACTTTCCCCTTTCTTTTATTGATCAGATGCTTGAGAGATTGGTTAGTCATGACTATTCTTACTTTTTCGATGGCTTTTCAGGTTCTATTTCACACCAGAAGATCAGGAGAAGACCACATTTACATGCCCATTCGGTACATTTCCCTACCGAAGGATGTCATTTGGATTGTGTAATGCACCTGTCAAATTCCAAAGGTGTATGGTAAGCATTTTTTTCGAATATGTTGAGAAGATTATTGAGGTATTCATGAACGATTTTAGTGTGTATGGATCTTCTTTTGATGAATGTCTTGAGAATCTTGCCATTATCTTGGAACGATGTATAGAAACTAACCTTGTGTCGAACTGGGAAAACTGTCATTTTATGGTGGACCAAGGTATGGTTCTAGGTCATATGATATCTGATAAGGGTATTGAAGTAGACAAGTCCACAGTTGATATCATTTCTTCTTTACCTTACCCCTCTACTATGAGGGAAGTGCGTTCTTTTCTAGGGTATGTAGGTTTTTATCGGAGATTCATTAAGGACTTTTCGAAGATGGCTGCACCACTATGCAAGCTTCTTCAATAAGATGTCTCCTTTGAGTTTGACGAAAGGTGCAAAGAAGCATTCAATAAACTTAAGGAGCTTTTGACATCACCACTGGTGATTCAACCACCAGATTGGAACCTCGCATTTAAGATCATGTGTGATGTGAGCGATTATGTGATGGGAGCAGTTCTAGGGCAAAGAGTGGGAAAAGCTTTGCATGCCATTTACTATGCTTTAAAGACTTTAAATATAGCTTAATTACATTATTCCACTACTGAAAAAGAATTGTTATTGTTAAGTCAAAATGACGTTACATAAATGATTTTGATGAAGTACAAATAATAAAGAAAAGCATATGGAAGCTATATTGAAAAGCAGACGGAAGAAAAGCATACAATGAAAAGCAGACGAAATAAAAGTAGACGAAGAAAAGCAAACGGAAGCTATATTGAAAAGCAAACGGAAGCTAACTTGAAAAGCAGACGATGAAAAGTAGATGAAGAGACGGAAGCTAAAATGAAAGCCAGACGAAAGAAAAGCAGACGGAAGCTAAATTGAAAAGCAGATGAAGAAAAGCAGACGAAGAAAAGCAGACGAAAGCTAAAATGAAAAGCAGACGAAGAAAAACAGACAGAAGAAAAGCAAACGAAGAAAAGAAGATGTAAGCAAACCACGTCAAATCAAGAATCAGTTTGAGTTAGTTACAGAACTCAACTGAATAACCGTTTCTTGAAAGAAGCAAGAATCAAGAATCAAGAAGCAGTTAAAGATGAAGACTATAAATATGAGTCGAAGTCGAAGATCACAAAGTCACGAAAACGAAAAGTTACAAAAGTTAGCAATACTTGAGAGAAACTATTGTGCAAAAAATCTAGAGCTATTTTTCTATAACAAAGCTCGAAAAATCTTTCAGTTGAAAGTAGTGCAGATAGCCTGCAGAGGCTAAGTATGAAAGAATATTGATTGTAAGAGACCTGAAGAGGCTAGGAGACAAAGAATACTTGTAACATTTTTGAGAGATAGTGAAATGTCAGAAAGATATCTGAGGATTGGACGTAGCCTACTGTTTGGGGTGAACCAGTATAAAAATCGCTGTGCAACATCTCTCAACTCTTAATTTCTCTTATTTTTCAATTTTTCGATATTACTAGTTTTTATACAAGTTTCCAAAAAATACTTTATAACTTTGATTTTCAGTAGTTCTTGTGAAAAGAATAAGTTTCTTTTGACAAAACGTTTTCGAAGGGGCTTTTAAAAAAATAATACACAATTTAACCTCGCTTTTTGTGCATTTATATATTATATAATAAGTCTTGTATTAACATGTGATTCACTTTAATTTGTAACTCAATATTTTGTAATTATCAAAACTTTAGGAATGAGCATAATTAGATTAAATAAATTTATAAAGATAAACTTTTTTAAATATGAAAGTAATTAGTCAATTTTATGCTTTAACTCAACTAAATAGATTAAGAGAAAAATTTTGAAAAAAGAAAAAGAATAAAATAAGTTAAACATAATACGACAATTAAGTAGACTATCCCCTTAAATATTAAATAATTTTTACAAGTACGATTATGATAAACCTAAAAAGTTATATCTAATAATTTGCATTATATAATGAGAACCATCTATAGATGATGCCAGCATTTTACAAAACTTCAAAATTTATATATCTTTGTTTCTCTTAATTCAATATAGAATAACTTTAATGAAAGAATTCTAGCATTCTCGACTTTACAAATAATCCTTTTTCTATTTCAATTCAACAACGTCATTTTTGTTATAAAATATAGAAATAATATGGTGTGCCACTAATTGTTAATACACCACTTAATTGTTAATGCACCAAAAGCACCACTTAATTGTTAGTACACCAAATGCACCACTTAATAGTTAGTGTACCACTTCTATTATCATGCTAGTATTTTATTAGAAATTTTGTACTATAAATAGAAGGGTTAACTTGATGTAAGTCACACCAATTTATAAGAAGAAT
>JANITW010000006.1:16003693-16013758 GCA_027564335.1 Erythroxylum williamsii | reverse complement strand
TCTTTACCCTTTGTATGTGTCTAGCTTATTCTTAAGCTTACATCTCAAGAACACTTGGTTCTTTTAATGTCATAACCTAATTTCTCGTCATTTCTTTTCTAACATTATATGCTCTTATAATACCCAATTATCACTTCAAACATATCACACATTAATCACTTAATCAAAGCATCATTCTAGGTTCAATTCATGCTCCATTTAAGCCTTAATTAAGACCCAATGTCCAATGAATGTCCATTAGGCGGACATCCATGTCCGCTGAGTGGACTTTTACAGGCTTATTCATAGAAGTTGTAGAAATCGAAGTCCTCTTTCTAAGTATACTAAAATAACCTAAATCAGAGTTCTATAGAAAAATTTAGGTGACTTTCCCCAACATATATCCAATTTCATCCTTATTTTCCAGATTTCAAATTCTTTACTTACTACATTCACTACCGTATGCTTGGTCTATCATTTCTAGTTTAATTTTCTCATCATTTCCCCATCATTCTACTCTATTTCAACTCAATATCATCCACAAACAATTTATAGTCCATGATTGATCATGAATACTAATAACAAAGCATACACATATATACACATTCATCATCAACTTTCTACACCCAGTACTCAAATTCAAGTCAAAATTCGAAACTCTTAAAGATAGAATTTGAATTTGATATCTCATAAAAAACGTGGCCATATGTCTCTAATTTAATCAAAATCAAAATTTATTCTATTTGGATATCTACAAGTCAAGTTATGGCTAAAATACAGAAGTATATCTAGTGGAATTGTTACAGCTAACATATTCTAGCCACCCTCTTCCATTTTTCCATATTTCTATAACTTCCTACATTTTACATCTAACACATCTTGTACATAGATCATTTTTTCTACTTCATTTCCTCTTCATTCTCACCTCAACTTACAACTCAAAACATTTACAAAACAAGTCATAAATGACTTTTAATCATAACCACAAAACAGGACATCAACCATGTCAATTCATTCATCCACGATTTAGCATAAAAATCATCTCAATTTACATTTTCAATCCATCTCATAATGATCATTATAAATACCTTCATTTAGTCAACCCAAAAATGTCATTAATACACTAGTAATTCATCACATGGTTACTAGGCTCCATCTACTCAAGTTCATTACACCTTTCATAACTCCAAAATAGAGGAGATCAATGATGTAGGCCCCCACTCTTACAAGACATGTACCCGACATCATGAGTGATATCTGAGTATGTACCTTACAAAGATAGTATGCTAGAATAGACAGTTAATCAAACTCATTACATCTTTTTTCAAAATAATGTGCACATATGTGGAAAAATCAATAAACAAATCAGTCCCATTTTTATTCGTAAGCACTTTCATTCATAAATGATACTACACTCATTGATACATCTCATTTACAAACCTTTCCAATTCGGAAAGTTATTACAAAAATAGAATTGATCAAATACACATGATACAATAATTGCGGAATACACAATTTGATATAAAATTAAAGAAATACAAATGCAGATGCGAACTGATCCCGACTTCTATCACTTACTCAAATTTAGTGGCTAGACTCCAATTTGTCTAACTAGAGATCTTCTCTAAGCCTAAAAATATTGCAAATTTAGGTTGAGTTTTGTGAACTCAGTGAGTGGACCATCCTCAATAGCTCACTCATATCACATAACATACATTGTTCATGAAATTATGTAATTCACATCATTTCACTAATAATTATATAACATCACATTTCACTTTGATCACTTATTTCATGTTTCACATTCAGAGCAGTCATACAGTTCATTTTATTCATTTAAAACATATATATGAATTTTATATGCAATGAATATGAGACTCATTTCCAATTGTTATTGTTGTGACCGAGTGTCTTTTTACTGCTCCATATCCCTTGTAAATACTAGGCTATCCATAATGGATACCGAGCTGTATCAGATAATGTCCCATATCCATTAGTGGATACCGGGTACATTCACAACTGAGTCAGAGGCTCTTATCACATTATGGGCTTTAAGTTCTTTATACTGACGATTCCGGTCACAATTTTCTTTATCTTTCATGATTCATGTAATGAAATACATCACATTTATTCAGTCAATCACTCAATGTTATACAATCATATTCACTATCATAATCTTGATCACATTTTCCATCGAACCTTAATCCGGTATTCAACATATACGTTGAGAATTACTTATTTCATTCATATGCACATTCACATTTTTCTTTGAAACTTTATCCGACATTCAACAATTAAGTTGAGTATCACATATTTCATCAAATTCACATACAAGGAGCACTTCCAATAATTTTTACATGCATCAAACGCCTCGGATATTCAATGTCTGGAATAAGTACAATCACATTCTCATTGCATACCAATCATATCAGTAGTCATTCAAATACAAAAATTTAAAACAAAACAAGAATAAAATGAGACCATCTAAGTCGACTCATAGTATACTCCAGATTAGCGTTAGCTTTCATGATTTGGAAATGTCTGGATGCGGACATTTTATCCGGCACATCAACATCATGCAATACACATTTACACACATTATTAATTGCACAATCACATACATATGTATATGTGTTGTGTATAATGCATGCTCAATGACCATCTCGGGTATATTATCTAAATTCACATCTTATACTTATTCTCATTTCATAATTCTCATATGTCTAATTGAACTTAAATTTACACTTTATTTGTACATGATCATAGTACGGTCACCATTCAATCTTTACCCTTTGTATGTGTCTAGCTTATTCTTAAGCTTACATCTCAAGAACACTTGGTTCTTTTAATGTCATAACCCAATTTCTCATCATTTCTTTTCTAACATTATATGCTCTTATAATACCTAATTATCACTTCAAACATATCACACATTAGTCGCTTAATTAAAGCATAATTCTAGGTTCAATTCAAGCTTCATTTAAGCCTTAGTTAAGACCTAATGTCTAGTGAATGTCCATTAGGCAGACATCCATATCTGTTGAGTAGACTTTTATGGGCCTATTACGGAAATGTTAAATTTTGATCCTCTAAATAACAAAATATCTTCTCTAGATCTTCATAGAAGTTGTAGAACTCAAAGTCCTCTTTCTAAGCATACTTAAATTACCTCAATCATAGTTCTATAGAAAATTTTATGTGACTTTCCCCAACGTATACCCAATTGCATCCTTATTTTCCATATTTCAAATTCTTTACTTACTACATTCACTACCTTATGATTGGTCTATTATTTCTAGTTTAATTTTCTCATCATTTCCCAATAATTCTACTCAATTTCAACTCAATATCATCCACAAGTAATTGACAGTCCATGATTGATCATGAACACTAATAATAGAGTATACATATATATACACATTCATCATCAACTTTCTACACCCAGTACTCAACTTCAAGTCAAAGTTCGAAACTCTTAAAGACAGAATTTGAATTTGATGTCTTCATAAGACATGTAGCCTTCTGTCTCTAATTTAATCCAAATTAAAACTCGTTCCATTTGAATATCTACAAGTCAAGTTATGGCTAAAATACAGAAGCATATCCATTGGAATTATTACAGCTAACATATTTTAGCCACTCTTTTCCAATTTTCTAGATTTCTATAAATTCCTACATTTTACATCTAACACCTCTTGTCCATAGATCATCTTTTCTACTTCATTTCCTCTTCATTCTCACCTCAACTTACAACTCAAAACATTCACAAAACAGGTCATAAAAGACTATTAATCATAACCCTAAAGTAGGACATCAACCATGTCCATTCATTCATCCACGATTTAGCATAAAAATCATCTCAATTTACATTTTCAATATATCTCATAATGATCATTATAAATGCCTTCATTTAGCCAACCCAAGAATTTCATTAATACAATAAAAAGAAAGACCATAAACCTCTTTATTTTTACACCCACGTTACAAATTTATGTGAATCCATGATCATGATCATTTAATCTCAAATTACTCATCATAAACGTTTCATTTAACACTACCTATAAAGATTAACAATATACTTACTTGATTTAACTCCAAACTTCTTCAATAATCATAAAATAACCCTAGCCTCCAAGCATCATATGATTATCATTATTGAAGGAGGAATAGGCTATGTTTTCTTTGTAACAAGAAGGGAAGGTAAGGATCTTGAAGTGGTAGTGTAGGATTTTGACAAAAATTGGCATGAAGAGATTAGGTTGTAAGAATGAAAATGTCGTGGGTTGAGAGAAGAGAAGAAGAAGAAGAAGAAGAAGATGGAAGCATTTGGCCAAAACAAAAATGAAAGAAAAGATGGTCTTTTAACTTAATAACGTGGGTTAATAAATGTGGTGTGGCAAGTGACACTTTTCACTTACCATATGTCATCTTCTCATGGTCCTCTTTTCGTCTTTTAATTACCTAGTCCATATGTGTCCCAATTCTAATCCAATTAACTTCCAATTTTTACTGACACTTGTCATTAAATCTTAATGTCACATATAAAATTTTTCACTGTCATTTGACTCTTATTTCTACTACTATTCATCAATTGTTCTGCCACTTGGCATTTTTCCTAGTCCAAAGATACCTATAAAATCCAAAAAATTCTCAAAATTTAACCAAAAATTTCGAGTCAATAAATATACTATCCAAATCAATTTTTAACACATATAATTCACAATTCCAAATATAATCACATTTATAGCTCAATTATACCTAGAAAATGTCAATGAATCCATGTACAATCATTTTAATGTACAAAAATCAATATTAATGTGTGGGTGTATACTATATTATGCATGAGTATGAAATGTTTTTTTTTCTAATATCTCATTGTTATTTTCTCAATTATAGAAATCTAGATGTTACAATTGATTATTTGTTGCAAGAAAAATTTACCACCTTACCCCTAGAGAATATAATTCATATGAAAAAGGAAATCAAGGTAGTGACTATTGCAAATATCACAATAGGCCACTTGACAAATCCATATTAAGGATTTAAGAATATGGTTTAATACATGATCAAAAAGGAAATTTTGTTTTTCGTGAGTTGACCAAACTATACTAATATATGAAGATTTGTTCCCACAAGTGGCAACTATTAAAGCCACTAAATTCAACCTACTCCTATTATTAAATATCAAAAAGAGGTTGAAGATTTAGGATTTAGGATTTAGCATTAGCATCAAATTCAAGAACAGGTGTTTTTGTTCCTAATTATAATACCAACTTTAGGAATGAAGGCATTGAATTCCTAAAATTCAATAGAAGGTATAAATTTAGGGGAAAATCACCAAGCAGAATTTAACCAAGTTTATAGCCACCTGACATTGGTAGCAAGTAAGACATCTCAAGAATCCAATACCCCTAACTTTAACTCAAAAAATACAGCTTTTGCAATATAGATGCACTACCAAGTTTGAGAAAAATAAGCTTGCATTATTGGAGAAGCCAAATTCAAGAAAGTAATCTCGTGTGAAACCTATTTCCTTTTAAGAAAACACGAAGGATCCTAACAACAAAAAGGCAAGGGTAGAAGTCGTCAATAAAAGTTGAGACAAGATAAAAGAGAACCTTAGATTTTACAGCAAATCAACTTGCTTTGAGAGTTGGGATAAGGATTCTAATGAATTCATTAGGATTGGGGAAATGCATATTCAAGTTCTATGTACTATTATTTCTATAAAACTTTGGGCTTCATTTGACAAATCTAGTGTAAAAAAGGTCAAAACCCCTCTTGAGAAAAAAGAGTGTACGGTGTCAATATTGGCAACAAGACTAGGAATTATAGAAAAGGTGGTATTGGAAGCTGAGTATATGACACAACATATAAGACCTCTATATATTAAGGCCCAAATCAATAGAATATTGTTAGTCCTTAATGGCACCTAAGGGGGTTGAATTAGGTGTTTACAAAATTTAACATTTTTTCTAAACAATATACTCAATTAACAATAATCAATATAAATAAGTATGAGGAAATCAATTAATTTAATTTAATAAACTAATTGAAAAATAATTCAGAAAATATAAGGAGGAGAGAACATAAATCGATTTATAGTGGTTCAAAAAACAACTCTTGCCTACATCCACTCTCAAAACTCTTCTTAGATTTTATTCTTTTTTCAAGGCAAAGAATAACCATTGTACTATCTTTTTTGGTAAAGAGGAACTCTTCTTACAATCTTCTTCTAAGGTGATGAGGAACCTTATTGCCACTTAGATCATGCCTAAGTACAATATTCAATAACCCAATAAAGTATTACAACTAAAAAATCTCTCACTTTTTCACTTTATAACTCCACAATGGCTCATTCACATAAATATGACAAAATGATGCCCAAATGATTGAGAACTCATAGAAATGTGTGTGTACAATATCCAAAACCTTCTTGATGCTAAAACTAATAAGAAAACACTTATTTATAGTGTTTTGGGATCCAAAATACTCATTTGTGCCAAAAATTAGCCAACTATATATAGTGCACTATACTAGTCGACCAATATGCATTTACAACACTAGATTCACTAAAGTTAGTCGAGCAATACATCAACCAATGTTACTACAAACTCATATTACATGGTTTTAACAACTTCAAATGCTCAAAAATATTTGTTTAATCCAAATATGATTAGAACACTTCCTAAAATATTCTCCAAAGATTTTTGAAAGATGAAGAGGCTTTTATATTAAAATAAAAAATTTTAATGCCTCTTCATGAATATAAAGACTTATGTAATGAATTAAGATGAATGATTATGCATGGTGAGCCTTTTAGATCATGAAATTAACAAGGTGAGCTAAAAAATTATAATATAAAATTTGAAATTACCTTAATGAGCCTTGATTGTCTTTTGTTCTTATTTTGATCTTCATTTCATTGGTCACAAACTTTAACTTTTGTTTATCAACTTCTTATACTATCTTCTTAAGTTTATGGATTTATTTTCTTCTAATATTACTTTTCATCAAAATAATAAACATATTAATAGTAATTATGTTTTTTTATCGACAAAATATTAATTGGAACCTCCTTTAGTTCAAAAAGGACCAACTTTAAGAGTTTTGGTCGATAAAGGGTCTATAATAAATAGTATACCGATTAAAATGATGATAGCTTTAGGCAAAGCTTACACAAACTTGATCCAACTGAAGTATATGCTCCTGCATTCAATGTTGAAAATATTAGAGCATAGGGAATTCTTCCTATAAATATTACAATAGGAGGAAACACTTTGTTGATAGCTTTCTTTGTTGTTGACAACCAAACCAGCTACAAGCCTTGTTAGGGAGAGATTGGATCAAATCTAATTATTTCATTCCATCATCTATTCATTAGCTTTTACTTTAATGGAAAGGAGATAAAATAGAAATTTCTTAGGTCAATTTGCAGCCATTCGATACTAAAGTTGATGTAATGGAAACAAAATTCTATAGAGATCATATAAAGCTTGTATAAATTTAAAAGCCATATTGTTGTAAGGAAGGCAAATAAAAGATGAAAAAAGAGGTAGAAATATTTATAAAAATAACTACCATCATGCATATTCCTACACTAATGAATGTTCCTATTATAGAGGAACCTGATGAGTGAATTCTCACAAAAAGAAAGAGCCTTAACTGCAACCATAGAGATCAAATATTGAATGCAATAAAGTTTTTAGAATTTTGAAGAAATAAATAAATACGATAATGCCAAATTGGTTTTTAAAGAAGAAGAGTAACTACAAATGAGTGACAGAGGTGTCCAAAAGTTGCAATCTGCTCTAACCAAAAAACATTAGATGAAATGAATATGGGCATTTGAGAAGAGAATTTTTGAAGTCTTATAAAGTTAGAACTAGTGAAATTTTTGGAAGAATTTGAAGAATGTTCATTTAGGACTATATTGAAATGCTAAGATTAAGTAGAACATTAGGAGAACACAAACTTCCAACATAACCAAATTTTGCCCTCACCATCATCTGCTTAGGCAGTGTTACAAAGAATTTCAGCTTAGTAAAGAAAAAATTGAAAAATATATAAGGCAAGTTTTATTAGACCATCTAGATATACTGAGTAGTTGGTTAACATTATGTCTGTACTCAAGAAGAATGAACAAATAAGAATTTATGTAGACTTTAGATATTTAAATGTAGTTATCCCTAAGGATGTATATCTGATGTCAATTGTAGATTCTTTAACAAATGTGATAATTGGTCATTCTTTATTCTATTTTATGGAAAATTTTCCTAGTTATAAGCAAAAATGATATTTCTAAAATAGTTTTTGATGTCCAGGGTCAATAGGAACATTTAAGTGGTTTGCAATGTCTTTCAGTCTAAAGAATCCAAGAGCCACCTACCAAATGTAACATCCCGTTACCAATGGGATGTGTACAGTTCATTGCATTCGTATTTGGCATGTGCATATATTGTAGAATTGGTATTAAATTGGTATTCTTACGTACATACATGTATGACATATTTCCGATCTGATGGGGGATAATTTGAATTTGGAGATAATTAGGACACGTGTGACAATTAGGTTAAAATAGGCTCGATGATTGAATTTGGGTTAGAAATGGAAGTTAGGAAATCGAATTATGAAATTAAAATATATGATAATTAGTTTTCTAATTTTGAGGATTTATAGGAATTTTTCTGAAATTTTCGAAGCAATAGGCCCGGACCGGAAAATTTATCAATGACTGGTTATTTGAATGTCCGATTCCGAAATTGATTATTCAATGGCATGGACAGGTTAGAAATTTGATTTGAGAAATTAGGGTTTAGCCATTGGAATTCGGGAGAAATTAGAATCAGAAATTGGACCGAGGTTGTTCGGATCGGACTTGTGGCATTTAAATGTTAGCCAAACAAGTCCTTAGGATTTTATATATATATAGCTTTACCTTTGAATTTCCTTTCACTACCTCTCCTTGCATTTGACAGACAAAAATTTTCCTTCTTCCTTCCCTCTCCATCGTGGATTTCCTTGTGATTCCTCCTTGTTTTTAGTTCCTCTTCCAACCTTGAATCTTTCTCTTGAGATTGTGTAGAGAAGAGTTGGAAATGGGTTTTATTTGGGTGATGACCGTGGGTGGCGTTGAGGTTTGATTTTGTGTGATCATTGGATTTTAAAGCTTTTGATCAAGTAAGTTAATTCTACCTTGCTTTATATAGTTTGATTGATCAATTTATAAAGTTATTTAGATGATATAATTGGAAGATAAGAGGATTTTGTAAGTAGGGTTTCCGATTTGGGTTTTTTGGTGATTAGGGTTGGAATTTTTGGGGATATTGATTGTTTGATGATTTAGAGCTAAGGAATTGTTGTATGATGTGTAGGGAATTATTTAGGAGTGATCTGTAAAGAGAAAATCTGGGTTTGAAGCAGATTTCAGTCGAAAATCTGGGAAATTCTGGGTTCAGAAGGTGAATCTGGGTTCGCACGCCGCGACGTGTGACGAACACGCAGCGGCGAGCTAATGTTTTTCCCACGCCGCGAGGCGAGCAAGGCAGGCTGCGGCGAGTGGAAATTCGTCGCACGCCGCGGCGAGACCAGCCGTGCGCCGCAGTGAAGGGGCGAAGTGAGGAGCACGCCGCGGCGAAGACGCGAAATTTGGGACTCGCCGGGGCGAAGAAAGTTGTAGCCGCGGCGAGGGATGCGCATTTGGGGAAAAATTGGATTTCTAGGTTTTAAACATTTGAGATCTAAGCAATTGATGATTTAATTAGCTATAGATTAAGTTCAATTTGAAGATTGCAAATTGGGGAGATTAGAATGTGAGATCGGGAAATTCGGATTAGGGTCGGATTTGTCATAATATGTGTCGTACATACATTATTTAATGCATATGCATAAGTGAATATTGGAATTTGATGCAATTAGTAATGCTATTCATATTTGAATTGTTATAGAGGCTCAAGCAGATCGTCGGTCGTTTGACGTAGGCGAGACTTCCCGGCATTAGCGAGGAAGTCCTGAGGTGAGTAACCTAGATGGTTGCTCAATCTATATGTGTTACATTATTTGCAATTATGCCATGTGAAGTTATGG
>JANITW010000006.1:15972463-15983175 GCA_027564335.1 Erythroxylum williamsii | reverse complement strand
AGTTCTGAGTGAGGAAGAGCTATTTTGGAATCAGAAAGTCAGATGTGAGTGGATATCGAAGGGAGATCGTAACACAAAATACTATCATACCCTCACTCGCACCAAAAGAAAGAAATTGAAGATAGTGAGCCTTACGGATTCCCATGGGGTCATAGTCTCCGATTCTATGCAACTTCGAGAGCTTGCTAGAGATTTCTTTGTCCAATTGTATTCTTAAGAGGAAGGCACTCCCCACCAGTGTACTCTTACAAGAGCCTTTCCTCCAATCTCCGCGGACGACCTCCGCATCTTAGCCAAGCCAATCCATCAAGCCGAAATCAAGAGGGCAGTCTTTAGCATGAACCCCAATAAAGCCTCAGGGGTGGATGGCTTTAACACTATTTTTTCATAAGCAATGGAAGCGAGTTGGGCACAAAATGACTGAGTACATCCAGACCGTTTTTTGAAAGGAACGTTGGGAGAAGGAGTTAAACAAAACAATCCTCGTCTTAATCCCCAAAATTCCCTCCCCTTCTAGTATAACCCAGTTTCGTTCAATTAGTCTTTGCAACGTGATATCCAAGATCATCTCCACAGTCATTGTTAATAGGTTGAAAATGCACCTGGACCATTTAGTGCAGGAAAACCAAAGCAGCTTCATCTCGGGCCGGCAAATTACAGATAATATCATCATTGCCCAAGAAGTTATCCATTCCCTGAGGAAAAAAAAAGGAGGAAGGGTTACTTTGCGATCAAAGTAGATTTGGAAAAAGCATATGACCGGCTTCGTTGGGACTTCATCCACAACACGTTGAAGGAAATAGGGCTACCGAAAAACCTCACATGGGTCATCATGCAATTTGTGACGACAGTGACCATGCAAGTAGATTGGCAAGGCTCACCTACAGAGCCCTTTAGGCCTTCACGTGGTATTCGTCAGGGCGACCTGATATTCCCTTACCTTTTTGTCCTTTGCATGGAACGACTAGGCCATGTTATCTCAAAAAAAGTGGGACAAGGTTAATGGCGCCCTCTTAAGCTTAGCCCCTCTGGTCCCCCTTAGCCCCTCTGGTCCCCCTATCTCCCACCTTTTCTTTGCAAATGACTTGATCCTCTTCGTCGAGGCTACGGATTCCTAGACGCACATTGTCGCCAATACTCTTGAGGCCTTTTGCCAAGCTTCTAGGCAAAAAGTTAATACGTATAAAACTCATATCTTCTTCTCCAAGAACGTTCCCCGGGGAACTATCCTCTGGATCCGTGGAACCCTAGGTCTTTAGAGTACGAATAATCTGGGTAGATATCTAGGAGTTCCGTTACTTCATGAGCATACCACGAGACATACATATCAACACATTCTAGACAACGTACATAGGCATCTAGCCGGGTGGCGTGCAGCACCTTAATGCAATCAGCGATTTCGGCATTACCCATTTTCATGATGCAATGTGCGTCTGCCTAGACGTCTCTGTGACGAATTGGAGAAAATTATGTATTCGTTTATATGGGGTTCTTCGGGAGACCAACAAAAAACACATCTCGTTAAGTGGGATATTGTCTGCCAATCCAAAAAGGCGGGAGGTCTGGGCTTAAAACGGATTCGATCCTCAAACGATGCACTTTTAACTGAGTTGGGTTGGGCTCTAATCACCCAACCATCAACCTTCTAGGTCAGGATCGTTCGGGCTAAATATCATATGGACCCGCACTATATCCCTCCCAGCATTGATAGGAGCAGAGCGGAGCGCACTTGGAAAGGTATCTCAGCTGTTTGTCAATATGTTCGACAGGGGGTTAAATGGCGACTGGGCAATGGCCGACATATCTCCTTTTGGTTGGATAACTGGATGAAGGAGTGGGGGAGCCTTTTAGGAGTGGCTACATCGCCAATTCCTGAGTCGTATCTACACTTGACAATAGAGGACATGATAACGGCAAAAGGCTACTGGCAGTGGAACTTAATCCAACCCTACCTCCCTTCCCTAGTATTTATGGATATCGCTGACATAACTTTTCCTGCTGAAGGCACCGCTAAAGATAAATTTTAGTGGGGTCCAACAGCTAATGGTCGATTTATTGTGACATCAGCTTATGACCTGATTGAAGGGAACTCCCTGGAGAATACCGTTAGCCTATGGACCATAATTTAGAAATGGGCGGGACCCCAGTAGATCAAAGCTTTTCTTTGGTTACTAAGCAAGAAAAAGCTCCTAACTAATAGTCAAAGAGTCATACGTCATATCGCAACGGACAGTTCCTACCATGCCTGTGGACAGGAGGATACCATTCTTCATGTCCTTCGTGATTGCTCGTGAGTTCAGGCTATCTAGCAAAAGTTTCCCTCGAGCATAGTGGACATAGCCTTCTATTAGCAGGATGAGGAGGAGTGGGTGCAATCCAACTTTCTGAAACATCACCAAGTGGCGCAACAGCATTGGACTACCATCTTTGGAGTAACATGCTGGATGTTTTGGAATTGGCGTAACAAAAGTCAATTTGACGCCGACTTCACTTGGCCAGAAGATGGTACGCGTGCAGTTTTGGAGTACACGGAATGGATTATCCGAGCAAGGGTGGTCGAGAATTGTGTGTTTCCAGCTCAGGGCCTACCAATGGGGAGTCTAGTAGGTTGATCCAAATCGCTGACAAACTGAGTTAAACTTAATACCGACAGGTCGGTTCCACAAGAATCCTCCTCTGCTACAGCTAGGGTTTACTTCGAGACTGTTGCGGCTAGTGGTGTGGTGGGTTTTTGCAATACATCGGGAGGGTATCTCCGCTTGAGGCTGAGCTTTGGAGTATCCACTCGGGGCTCCAACTAGCCTAGTCGCTTGGGTACCGTCGTGTCATCCTCGAAGTGGATTCCTTAGAGGTTATTAATCTTCTCTCCATTTCAAGTACTATGAATTCTGTAAATTTTGTTTTATTGACAGGCACTCCGACTCTGCTCTAACAAAATTGGGAGGTCAAAATTCAGAATGTGCATCGAGAAGAAAACCAGTGTGCAGACTACTTAGTTGCTCTTGCTGTCTTTACAGACCCAAGGTTGCATTATCTACAGGAGCCACCGATGTCGATTGTGGAGCTCATCCACCGAAATTAACACGGAGCCGCGTACCGCAGATCGCTGCATTAGCTTCCCTTTTATGTTTTTGTTTTGTCCATTATAACAGGAAAAAAAAAGATGAAAAAGAACAAACCTTAATATTTATGTGACCAGAGGCAGTGCGGCTAAGAAGAAACTTGAAGTGTGTGCTTGGCCTATTGCCTTTTGACTTGTGTGTAGGACTTTCGGGGCCAATTTATATTGTATTCCATTAGAAAAGTAGTATTCCATTAAACGAACCCGGCCCAACTCCATAATTAAATCAGGCCCAATGATATTTAATTTTAGTTTATCATCGTGATACTACAGTTTGAGAAAAGATATGCTCTACTTGTAATAAAACGAAGAGTTGAACCTTTGATTTGATCCAAAAACTTAGTCTCCGTGAGTGCAAGGTAGAGTGGGGCGTGGGAAAGTACATTAGTATATGTACCTAATGGACGTACATATACAAATAGAAGGATGTTATCTGCGAACAAAATTGTTGTGATATGAAAGTTTATACAATGCGCTATCACAAATTCAAGAAACTATATCACTGGCACCTTTAAAATACGCAATTTACATACGACTCATATTGGGCACACAAAATCACCACTTGTCTCAATATCATCAATATCTGCATCAACATCCAAGTCATCAAAATCCGTGCTGCTCCCAACCAAACTTCCTCCAGCCTTGGGTGCCTCGCCAGGTTTCCTTGCCTCTTGTATTATAGCCAGCACTTCTTCAATACTTTGGGATGGGTTGTTCACATCATTGCTCTCCCAACTTCCTCCTTCCATCAGCTCTATAGGCAAGTTTTGCAAGAACCATGGATGCCTTTTTATTTCCGGAATGCTTATTCTCTACAAACACAATGGAATCACCACTCGTTAATTCCTCCCAACACCTTCATACCTAAGACTTACGGCCTTCTATCATCTACCAGCATGTTACAATAAAAAAACCTACTTAGTCACCATTTCATAGTCCAATCATGTCTAAATCCACTTTTAAAACGTGACTCAGCTCCAAGTAAGTCCTGAAAATGACTAGAGCATGAAGTACTGGAAGAAGGCATGAATCCAAAGGACTTGGATGTATCTATCTCTATGCATCATTCGGTAAACTGATCCAAATCCCAATTTCTGTAGTTAGTTATTAGAAGTTCAAAGAAAATCCAAGGACACGATACCTTCTGTGGGTTTGCCATAAATATTCGTGATAGAAGATGCTTACACTCCAGAGAAACTCTTACATAATCTGGAACAGAGTAGTGGACACTCAATATTCTCTGCAAGCAATGATAAAAGAAGCAACATCAATCAACAACAGCTTCACAAAAGCTCAACAATAAATAAGGCCTGCCATCGTCGTACATCGCATCCACTCATTTTTTAGTGCAAGACTCACCCCAATTGTTTTTCTGAAGTTCTTTGGATCATCAGGATCTTCAAAGGGATATGAGCCCACTAACATTACGTATAGGGTGACTCCACAAGACCAAACATCTGCAATCTATAAAATTTGCTGGTTATTACATGTAAACGAGGCTTCCAAGAGAATAAAAGAAGAAACACGTTGATATGTGTGAAGAATAGCAAGCATTTTACCTTTCCATCATATTCCTTGTTTGAGAGGACCTCAGGTGCAATATAAGCTGGTGTTCCTACTGCAGATTTTGGCTGAGAATGGAACACCGCTGACTATGCAGTAGAGCAAAGTCATTAATATCTAGAAGGTTATCAAACTTGAAAATCCAGCACTATTCCTACAATCAGCAAAGATTTAAATAAAAAAAGAAAATCTTACTTTTGAATAACCAAAGTCGCATATCTTGACACGTGGTGCCGCGCTGCCATCTAGCAGAGTATTTTCAAGCTTAAGATCCCTGTGACAAATTTGCTGATAGAAATTTCTTTATAATTTGCTAATTGCTGATAAACAAACAGGAAAAGATCTTAGTTTATGGTGACATAGCTTTTAGCCTCTTACCATTGAATGACAATAACTAACTCCTGATATTAACTGCTGGAAGAAAAACCTTGCCTGAAGTAAATGAACAAGAAAATTCCAAAAAGGACAAAAATTAGTAACTCCATATTCTCTGATCATAAAATATGTAATTTTTTCCGTTTTACCTCATCTTCACTAAATCTACCAGCATTGCATATCCTCCCAAACAATTCTCCACCTGCAGCATACTCCATTACTATGGCCAAATGTGTAGGAGTTAACAGGACCTGAAAGGATCAATTTCAGATAGGAGAATATGCCTTCTATTCAAACTATGTCTTATTTAACGCATGTTTGACAAAGATAATGTGAATGCTAGTCCGGTTAGCTACTACCAGGACACGCCTAGTTCTTCCCAAATATCAGGTTATATTAGCTTAACATACTCCAGCTGGTTCTTGAGGAAATCCAGAGAGCTCAGAAGGGGAGATAAAACTGCAATTGTACACGATTCATTTCTTGATTGTTATATGCCATCTGTATCTAAAGTTTCTACACCCCAACATCAACTCCAAAAGGGTTGCTTGTCTTCTATTTTGTATAAACTTTCCTGCCCCAGAGGGCCAGTTGCCACTCTTTCCTTGCCCACCCACTCCTAACTCCACATAGGTTTAGCTTTTAAGGATTTTAGAAAGTTGCTACTTTGTTCAAACTCATGAACCGATGGACTTCAGGTATAAAAATAGTGATCTAAACACAAAAAGATTAAACACACCCAGAGTCGTGCTAAGTGACTAGAATCATGTAGCAGCATTGCATAGTTGGTCAACTGGGATAAAACTCGAATAGAGCATACAACAATTATCGAGGAGAGTTTACCATTTAAAAAGATTCAAGAACAGACCTCTTTGAATCTCACTATATTCGGGTGCTTCAATGATCTGTGATTCATGATCTCCCTTTGCACGTGCTCATCAATCTGCAACCACAGATGTTCCCTTGTATCAACCCAATAAGAGAAGAGATTATGAACCAGATGGTGAAAACCCAATAACATAAAAAGCGAAGCAATTGAGCTTCAGAGCTAAGTAAAAAGTAAAAGGGAAAGATTACAGCTATTGGAATTTAAGATGTTTATGAACAACCTTATGGCCTCTCTCTATAAATTTGACAGCATAAAGCTCTCTGCTCCATCTATCTCTAACAAGCTTGGCCACCCCAAAATTCCCAGACCCAATATCTTTGACCACCTCATAACGTTCCATAGCCCCGAAAACAAGGTAAAATCCACCAGCTACAAGCCTAGTATATCCAATTCCACCGAGCTCACTGAAATGTTCTTCTCACTTCATTCAGACACACTATTCACTTTTTACTTCAAGAGCTGGGGAGAAGTCAATAAAGAAAGTCTCTTGTTTGAACGCTTCAGCAGTTTAGGTATTGGCAGTGAATCGCAATCCCATCAAAGTCTACCTTGGAAGCGGAAAGCTAAAATCTTTATTTGACTAGTGTTGCTATAACGTAAGAAAGGAAGTAGCCACGTGTAAAGAATAATTGTCAGAAAGACGACAGGCAAGTTTGATGCTTCTTTGTCAGGCGGCGTGGCGTGGTAGTGGGTATGGGACACCGGTAAAAGTTTGTGCACCCGAAGCTGTAAGCACCATTTTTAGCTTCTTTAAGGTGTATAATGCTATACAAAATTTAAAATTTTTTCATTACGAGCTCCGGTCCACAAGAAACGTCCCCATCCATTAAATGTTCCAAAGGACCAAGATGACACTACACGACAAAAGCATGGGCGGTGAAAGTATTCCTCGCTACGGACAAAGAGCTTGACCTGCCCTTCTTGTCGGTTCAAATAAGCTTCGTAAAACATGAACAAGAACTCCAGCTAGCGCTACCAGTTTCGTTCATATTCGAAAAGTACAGTTTTACTTTGCATAAGGGTTTAGTTTATATGTTTCTTAAAGGTGGGCATTGGATGGCATTGCTTTGAACAAATCTAAAAGATATGCCGAGAACAACGCTGTGAATGTGTCTTCCATTCCATGTACTCGATGTGGCGAATTCTGTTATATTTTATTATTTTTTACATCTTGCTTTCCCCTTACGGAACATAGCCACGCACAAAACGAGGTCTGAAAGCAAACCAGACAATTCGAGAAGTACACTGTTTCACGAGTGAACAAATCTACCTTTCTATTAACCTATTTTTATTTTATTTATTTTATTAAATTTTGTCATATAAATATTTGATTAAAATAAAATTAAAATATCATTTTTAACAAAGAGCAGCCGGTGCCAAAAGGTAAAGGTGTGACAGTGACAAGGACAATTAGGTCATATTATACATGAGGACTAACAATAAAGATGTCAAAGCTAGATCGAACTAGGCTACGGTGGCTCACGACTCGGGCCATTATATATATATATGTATTTTTTTTAAATGACATCATTTTTGAAATAATGGTCAAGTTATAGACTAGATCGGGCCTATTTGTGGCCAGGATAAGCTACCATGGTCGACTGAACCTCAACCTATAGCCCACTCATGACTCAGTCAACTCGAACCAAAATCGGGTCAGGCTCTTTTTAACATCCTTAATTAACGAGAGAGGATAGTTATTGATAATTCTCGTAATTTTTGGTTGAATTTTTAAAAAAATTTTAAATTAGAACTTTCATAAGTTTAAACTATGATTCTCTTAAAGTATAATAATTACGATATTTTCTCATAATATCAAATCGGTGTTGATATTAATTTATTTTTTGCAGCCAATCGGTTGATTGTAGTTTAATAACAAAATTATATAAAAGTATTTTTATACTGTACATATTTAAATATATATGATAGTCCACGAGATAATTATATATTACAAATAAAATTATAATGAGATTATAATTATAAGATTTATATTACATTTTTATATTATTTCTAAATTGTTCCTAGTTATTGTTCTATTAAGACTTGACATCAACAGAATGTAAAAAAACTATTGTTTTTAAGAACTATTCGATCTTATAGATTAAAGCATAGAGATAAATAAACATGTGAGCGATTGTTAGAGAACAAGTACATCGAACTAACTTCATATGAAAAATTCATTTAGAACATTATTTATATGCTATAAAAATTATCATTTTGATGATTGTACAAGTGATCATTTGAATTGAGATCTCCAAAGTTATCTTATATAGGGATTATTATGTTTTGATATTACTTATAACATATTCTAATCAAGGGTAGTTCAGCCAATAGTTATTAGTTGTAACATAAACTATATGAAGGTAGTTAAGAGATCAAATAGGATTCATCACTCTAATTATAATTACAGAGAATGCTTCATTGTTTTTTTTATTAGTATTGATTCGGAAAATTCTTGATCAAGGTGGAATGACTTTTTGCAAATAGTTTACATGGAAAATTAATATGATTAGACTTTAAATAGAATAGACATTAATTTCATACTCTATGTCTAATCAAAAAATTATATGATAAAATGATTAAATTATACAAGAAAATCATGCACGAAAAGATTAATCAAAATCACTTTGACATTCCTAAATATTTTAATGGTTATAATGTGTTGCTAGACCCCAATCTTAATCTATTTATATAAATTGTTTAATTAGAGAATTAAAAATAAATTAAAAGAGTTTAATTTATTTAATTCTAAATATAATTTAAGGTTATAATTTGTATCCATTCTCAGCATATTTAGGAACCTAATGAGACACACATAAAGAACAGATTAAAAAGATCAAAGATATTTTAATCAAGTTAGACGTAATTCTAAAATTTGAAAAATTTATGATTAAATGCAAGATATTTAATAAATAAGGATCAATATGAGGTATTTGATCTTATTTGAGTATAACTGATATTTAATTTGAAATTAAAATTTAATTTAAATTAAATTACTAAAATGTTCAAAACTTATTATAAATAAACTTAAGCTCTAATGGAGTTAGCACTCTTGGTTTAACCATCTCTATAACCATTACGAAGTTCTCTCAACTTGTTATATAGACACCGTTAAAGGCCAAACACTTGTACAATTACGATAGTTGAGATTAGTCAATTTCGGAAACGGTTCGAGGAATATAACAAGAAAAGAATTAAGCTTTAGAATAAGGTACGAATTAATATTCATGCGTTATTGTGATTTAACTGTTAATCATTTTATAGAATTTAAAGTGATCTTAATTTTTTAAAAATCAAAATATGAAAAAATTTCATAAATTATTAATTTGAGCGCGAGATCAGATTATGGCTCGATTTTCCAATAATAATATCAATGCTAACTTTCAATTATATAATTTGATTAAAATTGCTCGCCTGTATATTGATTCGATAAAATTAAGGTTTAAAATTATCAACTAGTTTTAATCTTCTGGAAACTAATTGATAAATCTCGTATGCCTCTTTTTCTGGAAAATAAATATTCAAGCCTCCCATGTATGTTCCCGGCTTTTGAAAATTGTTTGATTAAATTAGAAAACACATCGCCTGCTCCTTTATGTTTTGATTCTGGAATATCGTACTATATGCTTCCTTCTCACTTTATGGTTTCTAGAAAATTAAAATTGCTAGCTTCCATAATGTAAACCTTTTATTCAAGATTTAAAACTTGGATTGGTTTGATTTTCTATATTTGTGTTTGTTTGTGATGAGAATCTCGGGGTCACTGATATGTGTTTAATTGTTGATATTTTTAATTATTTGCACTTAGCGATTAATGGTACAAAAATGCTTAAGTTACTCACTTTTATTCATATTTGATTTTAGGTACAATTCGGGAGTAACGAAATTAAAGTGAGTTAAAAGCATGAAATTTGAGACATTTTTCGAAGATCAATTCTCGCTTGCCTTCATGGAGTGAACAAAGAAAATTTAAAAGATGAAAATTGGAAGACAAATAAGAAGAAAAAGTTTAATGCAAGTAATTAAAAAAAAGAACAATGGCTGCATTTCACGCAGCCACGCATGCGTTTCATGCATGCGTTAACGCTGCGTGAAACGTAGCGTTATGCAGGCATAAGCAGGAATAAAGGCGACAGGGAACAACGACGCACAAGGGCAGCGCAGGAGCAAGGTTTTAAAGGAGGGTTGCAAAACTTAATTGTCTAATCAAGGAATAGTAGGGAGAGGACCAAGGCAGCAGCGTTAAACGCATGCGTTGAGCATTTAACGTTGTGCAAAACGCAGCGTCCTAGGGTGAAGAAGGCTGCGGGCGTGAAAGGTTTTAAATGAGGCATGAATGTTTATTAGTCTTATCAATGCACAGTGCGAGGAATGAAAAGCAGAGTGCGGCGCTGTAGCTCTGGCGCAGGAGAAGAGAGCATTTAAAAGAACCAGCAACCTTATTCGTCAAATCGAAGCACAGTGAGCAGCCAAGTTCTAGGGGTCTTCGGTGGGATGAGTAAAATGGGAGTTGAAGTAATTTCTCTAAAAATATTTATGAAGAGCTAAACGTCCCGACACCGGTTTGGAGGTGGCATTAACGCTGATGGCCCGGGTTAAGTAATTTTATTTTTATTTTGATGTTTCTTTCTCTCATTAGAAATTGATTGTGTTGTCCGACTTTAACTGATTTGGGTTTTGTGTATGAATAATCGGATTTTCGTTATTATTCAGTTATTTGTGTATGAACCTATTGGGTATTGTGAGTGATGATTTTAATGCGTT
>JANITW010000006.1:15942931-15972363 GCA_027564335.1 Erythroxylum williamsii | reverse complement strand
CGAGGAATGTTCCTTAGAGTTTTTAGATCGGACTGATATTGCTTTTGATGTAATAAATAATGTTGTGGTGAATTCCGCGCAACGTTTGAATGATGATTTGGATGACTTAGAGACAAGCAGTAGTGACAATGAATGTGATATTGTATATGAAGAGTCCACTGATGACGATGATGAATAAATTCTTATTATGCACTTATATGTTTGTTGATCTATTTTCATTGCTTAATCACATGTGCATGTTTAAGGTAAGTAATATCACAAGTAGAGGACTTCATAACTAATCAAACAGACCAACAAAGATACTCGTCAATAGCATCAACCATGTAGAGGACTTCATAACCCTTCTTCTTCAACTTCTCAATGATCTAATCTGCACTGTTTCATGCAACCAAAAATTATTTCACTCTCTTCACTTAATATAGCAGCATTAAATGTTTATGATTTTTGTTCCTATAGCCTTTTATCCCTCTCAATTGATAACTTTAACCGTGCAAATCTCTTTAACATTTTAGGTTGCTATTCCTACGGGTTCAAAAGATCACTCATCTGTGGTGTCATTTGAAGTGGAGTAATATCTAGAGGTAATTATCGTTTGTTGCATTTGTTTTATTTTGGAGTTCATGTTTTTTGTTGGCATAATGTTGGCTGGTTCATCTTTTTGTTAGTACTAATAAGGTCTATTGAATTCAATTGTTTTATAATTTTCTTTTTTCTTAGCATCTAGTTGTGTTTCTTTTGTTAGCCTTTTGTCCATATTTACTTCTTTGAAAGTATGTCATCTAAGGCAAACTCCAAGAAATTGTTCAAAATCTTGTTCTTTATAGTTTAAAAGATTAATGTCGAAGGTAAATTAATTGATGACTTAAAAGAACATAGAATTTTAAATCAAATAGTTATCTAGTTTCTTAAACTCAAATGGTACAAATATTTTTTTAGTAAGACCAAGATGAACCCAAAAGAGCAGTTAGTGGGTATTTGTAAAACAAGTCGGAAGGAATCGATGAAGCTGAAGGAAAAGAAAGAAGCTGAAGGAGATAATGACATCTTTCATATTTCAAATTATAAATATCTTTCTTTTTCTCAGGATGATTTTTGTTAGTATGTTATTTTCCTTTTTAGAAATTTATGAAGTAAGGTGCATTGGACCTTTACACTCTTAAAGGAACATAGGTATAAGTTAGGGATGAACAAATGTCATAAGGGAAGCAAAAGAAGGTATAGGTAGGAGAAGGTTCATTAGCTAATAGAGTGAGGCTTTTATATGACACCTACATAACTCGTATAAAACAGGGTAATGAGTTTATTGCCTTACATTATCATTTGTACTAAAAAAGAAGTCTGGCTAAATGAGTATAAATAAGCACTTGTTAGGAGGTAACCCTACTGAGTTTTAAGAACTCCAAATTGTAGTTGCTTTTAATTAATATCATTTCTTTTGGATTTTGAATTTAGTGTTAACCATTTATTTTAATAAGGTCATGCATATTTAGGTGTCTTTAAGCTATAACTAACTTAATTTTATAAAAATATTGTAGTTGTTTCATGTATTATTGTAAGTAGAAGTTAAGGAAAGATTGAAAAATTTTGTAGATAAGAAACATGTGATAACTTCCAGAGAACAAAAGCGTCAAAATTTTAGTTTATTGCAGTACACAACCTAGAATACATGTGTATTTTAGATTGTATCCCAATTTGGACTATCTAAGCCCAAAAAAACAACTTGTTCTCCTTATATAAGCTTAAAACTAAGATTGATTTTAATTACAATGATACACAAACTAGGACACACTTATGTCCTAGACTATGGCTAATATGTTACATTTTATATATTTTCTTTCTGAAAGATACACAATATGAGACATAAGCATGGTTTTATTTCCTATTGAGCAGTTAGAGTCCCAAGAGGACATGGTTTGAGACAAGTCCC
This sequence comes from Erythroxylum williamsii, assembly GCA_027564335.1. Classification (NCBI taxonomy): domain Eukaryota; kingdom Viridiplantae; phylum Streptophyta; class Magnoliopsida; order Malpighiales; family Erythroxylaceae; genus Erythroxylum; species Erythroxylum williamsii. Next base: position 15,970,436 of record JANITW010000006.1, on the reverse strand, counting down.
AATCTTACCCTAAAAGTTAAACTATTATCTACTTTAGGCCTGATATGGATGTCTTTAACTTCCTCTGTTGAATTACAATTTAGATTCTAAAATTTAAGTCAAAAAGGGGGATAATTGACAAAGACAATTATCCTGGACTTGTAAATGGTGTTATGCATGCAATTCAGTTCATTAGTTTTACTTTTAGCACAGTTTTGTCTCGGTTATATGAATCTTTCTTCCACTCAGATCATCATTTCCCCCTTTCTTAAAACTTTTCTAAATTGTGCTTTGCTATAGCATAGGATTCTAACGATGGATCTTTATGATCAAAAGTTATTTTATTTCCTCTATTCTAACGTTAACAAAGTGAGGGTTGAGGGAAAGAGAATGTCATATGGAAGTATCTAGTTTACCAAAAAGATTTTTGTTTGACAAGAAATGCTTGGGACTTGGGAGAGATATCTTGACCGTGTCTAGTAATCTAGTGCTCTGATTATGACTCGTAAGAACATATTAGGGAGATGGTTTTTCCTGAAAGAGAGTGGTGAAGATAAGGATGACTCTCAAAGATTTTGTCCAGTGGCTCAAATTTTGATTGGTTTCTTTATCATATTGATGTATTGGTTAAGTGAGTATAGACTGTTTAGGATTTTTTATTCTTTTTTGTTTCGAAGAGACTGTCTTACAATATGTTTGTTTCTGCATTTCTGTATATCAAGCTATTGTGTTTTAGAAGTATTCAAGCAAAAGGCTACATCTACCTAAACATGTCATAAGTTCAATATGTTGATTGGAAGTCTTTATAAACTATCAAACAATGGAGATTGTGCAGTAATATCTGTAATCACCAAAACCATTGTCAATTCAGGGATAAGCAGAGTATTCAATAATTTCTATTTATTTTGTCAAAGGAGGCTGTGGTTTTTATTAGTTGTAAGAGATGAATTGGTGAAACTTTTGACTTCAAGAATATTCCACAAATTATTGTTTAATAAGATGCTAAACGGGGATGACGATCAACTAAGGCCTTATCCGTTATTACCTCGCATGTAGGAGCCACATGTGACACGCGAAGATCACAATTTTGTAACGTGTGGACAAGAAGGAGTCGAGCCAGCGACCCTAAACAAAGGCGCTTCTTGGGAGGCAACCCAAGGGAAGTAATTTTTTTTCTTTTACATTTCCGCACTATCTTTTTATGTGCATATGTGTTTTTGAATTTGTTTATGTTACTTGTTTTTAAGTTTTCAATCAAAATGAGAGAAAGAATAAAACCAATGAAACAAACATTTTCTCGTTTTCTATTGCGTCTGGGATTATATGATCATGATTAGAGTGTAAATTGACTAGACAATTTCATAGCAACTTTGGCATGTACTTTTGCTCTTGTGATTGGTCAATATGCATTATCTTTAGAAGAGTAGTGACTAATGGTAGATAAAGCCAGTGAGATTTTGAACCTTATTTGACTGACACATCTTTATTAGTCTCATTGCTTTTTGATAACGTGTGACCTTCATGACGTGTACATCTTGATTTTGCGTAGAATTTCTATTCAAGATCACATTTTTATCACATGCATTAACATGGAAATGATTAGGCATTCTTTGTTTTTCATAAAGTACATTGGCCAAATGACCTACCCTATTGACATGATTTTTTTTCCTTGATAAACCCCTTTGAGCTTTAACCTTTCTTTTTGTATAAACCACATTTTATGCCCTTAAACTTAACTAAATGTCCTACCCAAGCCATAAAGCTAGTGGAACATTTGTGATTGTTGAGTTTGTGGATATACAAAATTCTAAGTGTGGGGGTGTATATATGTGAGGGTTGGTTATAATCTTGGGATGTTATTTTATATCTTCTCATTGAGATTCCCATGTTGATGTAGTTTATTTTAATTTTTACAAGGAAAAGAAAAGAAAAAAAAGAAAAACAAAAAAAAAGAAAAGAAAAAAAGGAAAAAAATTGTTTAAAATAAATGTATCAAGGAAGAATTGCATATGTGTTTAAAAGTTGTTTATGATTCATGCATCTTCCTAGAGTTGTAATGATTGAGTTATTTGAGAATGTTGAATATGAGGTTGAGGTTTCTTTGAAAGGTTCACTCTTGTTATTTCATTGAGAAAAATTGTATGAGTGATTCCTTTGGATTGATTTGTGCTTCATGTGGTTTGTGTGTGAGAGCTGAATAGGATTGTGAAAGATAAATGTTGCATTTATTATAGCTGACGGTACCCAGTTGTTAATGAGTGTTACTTTTGTTTCACTAGTTTTGATGGCTTTTATGCTACTTGACCCAAATATACCTCACCTTACCTTTGCCCACATTAGAACCTTGAAACGTCCTTTGATTCATGATTTTTCATGTAACCATTAGTGGTGGAGAAATGAAATGATATGCAAAGTTATGAACTGTCATGATCGTGAATGGTATCGAGTGTACCTATAGATATATTTTGGTTAAACTCATTTTCCGAGTTTACCATTAGATTGCTCAGTTTTCAAAGATATTGAATGTTGATTGATCATGAGTAAAATCTTGGAATGTTGATTACTTGCTATGAAATTTGAAAGCTATTCATCTTTGTTTATGATTATATTGTCTTGAAAAATATGAGAATTGAGTAAATGTTTTGGGTCATGAGCTTAATTTTGATGTTTTGCCCGAGAGCGGTCAAAAGCTAAGTGTGGAGAAAATTTATATGTGCTTCATTGTTGATATTTTTAATCATTTATGCTTAGCAATTATTGACATAAAAATGCTTAAGATACTCACTTTAATTCATATATTATTTTAGGTACAGTTCGGAAGTAAAGAAATTAAAGTGAGCCGAAAGCACGATATATGGATCATTTTCTGAAAATTAATATCAACTTGCTTTCATAGAGGAAGAAGGAAAAAAAATTTTAAAGCAGCAATTGGACACACAAAATGACGTGGCAAAAGGAGTAAAACGCAACAGTATAGGAACAAATCAGGAACAATAGGCAGCATGAAGTGAGGCGTAACGTAGTTGTGTGTTTAACGAACAACGCAGCATTGTGCGTTAAACGCATACGCAGCATCACACGCAGAAAGCATAGGAGGGCCAGCGTGAAGGGTTTTAAGCAGCATCAAACTTATTTGTCTAATCAAGCATAGTAGCGACACACAACACTGGAGGTGCTTCAGGCGCGAGAGGCGTGACCCAAGCAAGGTTGCTGCAGCTTGGAGCTGGTCGGCTTGGCTGGGAGATGCAACGCTGGAGAGCTTCACGTGGAGGACAGCGCACGCAGCAGGCACAAGAGAGGAGAGCAAAAGGTTTTAGTTGATGTGTGACCTTTATTGGTCACATCATCAACAGTATAGGAGAGCTTGGTAGTGAGGGCAGCGTGGAAGCAAGGAGCTGGAGAGCAACATTTTAATTGAGGAGTTCCAACTTTAATTGTCCAATCGGTGCTGCAGTAAATAGTAAGGGGTTTTTGGTTAGAGATGAAGATGAGGGCTGAAACAATTTATCAGGAACGACTTATGAAGAGCTAACGTCTCGACGCTGGTTCGGTGGTGACATCGACGCCGATGGCCCGGGTTAAGTAATGTTTTATTGTTTTGTTGTTTCCTTCTCTCATTAGAAATTGATTGTGTTATCCTATTTTAATTAATTAGGTTTTTGTATGGATAACCAGATTTTCGTTATTATTCGGTTATTTGTGTATGAACCTATTGGGTACTGTGAGTGATGATTTTAATGGGTTCATTGAATTGTTAATTGCAAAATCCATTGCTAGAATTTCGATATAATCCGTAATGGTTATGTTGAAATTCATGTGTAGCGACTAATGATTCGTAATCATTACGGATAACATGACCTAGGTTAAATGACACATCGTATGTAGTTGCTGCTTGATTAATCAGTTTTCCTAATTCATAATGCTACTGTCTAATTAAATCTAGAGATCGTATCCTAGGTTGTTAAGTGGTTAGGTTTAATTAACGATCGTATCTTGATTAAACAAAACCTAAGGAAAAACTCGGGTTAATTTTTAACCCACGATTAATAGTTTCTATGAGAGGTTAAAGAACAACAAATTAATAAAATATGCTTAATCAGGGTGTAGGCCGAGATTGAACCGAAGAACCGGGTCCTTACCGAATTCCCCACATTTTTCATTTTATTGCATGTTTTCTTTGTTTTGTTTTTATTAGTTAGTTTTATTTTAATTTTCATCTTTAAAAATCCAAAACCCCCCATTTAGTGTAAACACCAGTTATTTTCATTTCATAAACTTTACACACACTCTCTGTGGGATCGACCTAGACTCGTCACTGCTACAGTAGTAGTCTAGTTATTTTAATTTTGATTAACGTTACGACGCGCGGTCAGTCACCCAAGAACAGCTTCACCTGAATAGAAAAGAAAGTGAAGTGGGCTAAGGTATAAATGAGGGCATAATAATCGGGTAAGAGACAAGAAAGGAGTGGGCTAACCCAAAAGCAATTATAAACTCACCCACACATAGACTATTCGGACTATCCATGCAAGTTATTTATTTTTCTGATCTCTTTTGTCTTCATGTACATAGCTTTAGAATCTTCCAGCCATTAGCTGGTATTTCTGTTACACACACACCCGCACACCAAGTAGCAAATTAGTTGTTCCTATACGCATAAATATTCTCCTCCTATACAGACCAATGATATGATGAATTACGTTTTTCCTCATCAAAGAAAACTTTTCTTTCATGGTATTAGAGCCTAAGGTCTGATCCACACTATCTTACCATACATATCTTCCAAAATGTCAAACATGGCTTACATGAATACCAGTAACGCAGACCTAGAAAAATACTCCATAACCAATACAGAAAACCCAGACACTGTCCTAGTAACTAACCTCTTCAATAGTAACAACTACCTAACCTGGAGCAAGTCGATGATGATAACTCTTTGTGCAAAGGATAAACTCTCTTTCATGGATGGAATGTGCATGTCACCCACTAAAGATATTAACCTACAACTCTCTTTTGTGGATGGAACGTGCATGCCACCCACTAAAGATATTAACCTACTTACCAGATGGAAGAGAGCAGATTCTATAGTTAAGTCCTGGATACTCAACTCCATGGTCAAAGAGCTCAACGACGCATTTCTGTCCTTCACCACAGCTAAGGAACTATGGGAGGAACTAAGAGAGCGGTTCGGAGAAGCCAATGGACCAATGTTGTACCAAATAGAGAGGGAAATCAGTTTTTTTAAGCAAGGTAATCTTACCATTTCTGCTTATTACATAAAGCTGAAGAAATTTTGGGATGATTTAGCTAGTCTAGACCCAACACCTAAATGCACATGTGACGCTGCCAAGGTAATTACCACCAGAGAGAACACACACAAATTAGTGCAATTCCTAATGGGTTTGAATGAAGAATATGAACACGTGGTTAACCAGATTATGTTAATGGAACCTCTACCTATGGTAAACAAAGCATTTGCTATGTTGCAAATAGTGGAGAGACAAAGGATTATGAATGCTAACAATGACAGGAACCTAAATGTGGCTATGATGGCAAGACAGTCCAACTCAAATCCTAGAAGAGGAGGCAGAAACAACAACAACACTGGGAGAAAGCCTTTCACGAAGAAGGAAGACAAGTACTGCAAAAAATGTGAAAAAATTGGACATACCATAGAGACGTGCTTCAAGATTTATGGCGTGCCCAACTGGTACAAGAAAGTAACAGGGGAGAAAAGCAAAGCAAACCTAGCTATAGTAAACGATAACCCTGCAGACACACAACAGGAAACTGGTGAGTACAACGAGAGGAATGGAAAAATACCACCCGACTTGGCAACTTTCATACAGCATGAAATATCAAAGGCAATCAAAGGAAAGGTCATTAGAGAGGTAAAGTTGGGCGAATTGGCAAACTTTGCAGGTAACAACATTAATCACACTCATGTTCAAAATGCAAAAGATGAATTTATATGGTTGGTTGTTTCGGGTGCATCATCACATGTGATAACCAACTTAAACTACTGTCATGGATATGAAATAAACAACACATATGACCTGTCACACTACCAGATGGCTCACAACAGTCAGTAAAACACATATGCCAGACCTTAATGGGTGACAAAATCAACCTTGATGGGATCTTACACATCCCAAATTTCTTCAAGAACCTGTTGTCCTTAAATAAACTCACCACTTAGAATGATATTGTTGCAATTTTCATATCTAATAGATTATTTTTGCAGGACCTATGGATTAATAATATTATGGCGGCTATCAAGGCTAGAAGTGGGCTGTATGAGCTAACAACCGACACCTTATTACTTTCAGGGACCTTGAAAGGACCTCCTCTAGACTTCTACAGAGCTAAGAATGCTGCTTTTAATTCTACTATTTCTTTCGATGTTTGACATAGTAGACTAAGGCATGTTTCCAAAAACAAATTGAGACACATCAATGAAATCAAGTTTTCCAATTATTGTTTACCTGATTGTCAAATCTGTCCTATAGAATAGAAAAACAGCACCGAAAATCCTTCCCTAAACACAAAATCCGAACCACTAAACCTTTTGAGACCCTCCATTTGGATTTGTGGGGACCATATAGGATACCTTCCTTAGATGGGTCACAATATTTCCTAACCATTGTTAATGACTTCTCTAGAGCCACCTAGACCTTTTTACTCAAAAACAAAGATAGAACATACCCCACAATCACTCAATTCATCACAACCATTGAAAAACAATACAACACAAAGGTCTTAAAGATACAAAGTGATAATGGTAGAGAATTCATTAACAATGAATGCAGAAAGCTCTTTGCAGATGCTGGGATAATACATCAGAAAAGTTGTCCCTACACCCTACAGCAAAACGGGGTAGTGGAAATAAAACACAAACATTTACTGCAAATTACAAGAGCTTTATTGTTTGCAGCCAACTTACCCAAAGAATTCTGGGGGAAGCTCTCCTCACTGTCACTTACCTCCTAAACCGAATCCCAACTAAAGTCCTACAATGGAAAACACCCTATGAGAAGCTACACAAAAGAAAGCCAACCTATGAACACTTGAAAATATTCGGGTGCCTATGTTTTGCCCTAGATAAAACACCTAACAAAGCCAAAACACCTAACAAAGCCAAACTTGATCCTATAGCCCTAAAATGCCTTTTTCTTGGGTACATGCTAAACTACAAAGCATACCGAGTGATGGACCTTGACACAAAGACTATTTTTAGTTCAAGAGATGTCCCATTCCATGAGAATACTTTTCCCTTTGCCACCACACAAACCGACTCTGACCAAGCACCACAACCATTTTTCCCTTCCTACACAACAGAAGATGCTTTAGAAATGTTTAATATCACACCAGGACCCTCAAGTTTAACCCATACAAACACCATACCTGACAACCCACCTCAACCTAACCCCACCACCAATCAAGACAACGCCATAAACACAAATGTTAGAAGGAGTCAAAGGATTCATACTACACCAAGATACCTAGATGACTATGTCCACCAAGCTTCTGCCCTTCACTCCACTTCTGCCCTCGATTTTGACATAATGTTAGAAGTTTGTGATCCTGCAGGAATAAAAGGAGACAAGGAGTTCAATTTCCAAATCACTCATACACAAAGTTACAAGGATTTTACAAGTAATGTAAACACTACCTTTGAGCCTTTGTCTTATGAAACAGCAAGAAAATCAGCAGCTTGGGTAAACTCCATGAATGAACAACTTACTGCCCTGGAAGAAAACCAGATTTGGGTGTTAGCAAAATTACTTAAAGGAAAGAGAGCTATAGCATCAAAGTGGGTCTACAAAGTGAAACACAATCCAGATGGCACTATTGACAAGTTAAAATCAAGGCTTGTGGCAAAAAGATTCAACCAGAGAGAGGGAGTGGATTATTCGGAAGTATTCTCACCTGTAAATAAGATTGTGACAATTTGGACCTTCCTAGCCATGGCTACAATTTGGAGGTGGCCCATCCTACAGTGTGATATTAATGATGCATACCTCCATGGCCGCTTGGAAGAAGAAATCTATATGCTACCACCACAGGGTTATCAAAGGGAAAAGGAAGGTGAGGTCTGTCAATTATTAAAGTCTATTTATGGTCTCAAACAGGCGAGAAGACAGTGGCACAAAGAGTTGACTAAAAAATTAAAGAGTTTAGGCTTTGACAAAGCAGAAGCTGACCATTGCCTATACACTAAAGGCCAGGGCAACAATTTTATCGCACTCGTCATCTACATGGATGACATCCTCATCACAGACGCAAAGGAAGAAAACTTAAATCACATCAAAGATGCCCTGCACAGAGAATTCACCATCAAAGACCTAGGATATGCTAAGTTCTTCCTCAATGTTGAAATAGCAAGATCGGAGAAGGGAATGCTACTCAGCCAAAGTAAATACATAAAGGACATTTTACATGAAACAAACCTACAGGATTGTAAGCCATGCATCACACCCATAGTACCAAGAAATAAACTCACCACTGATAAAGGCAAATTGCTCATAGATCCAGAACTCTACCACAGAATTGTTGGCCGGCTACAGTACTTGAGCTTCACCTGACCCAACCTTACCTACATCACACAATAACTTAGTCAATTTATGAAATCGCTGAGAGAGCCCCACTAGAAAGCAGTCATACATGTCCTCAAGTACCTCAAAGGAACACAACACCAAGGCCTATTCTACCCATCCAACTCAACCCTATAACTCACCGCTTACTCCGACGTTGACTGGGCTAGCTGCGCGTTTAGTAGACACTCCCTCAATGGCTTCTATGTGTTCCTCGGACACTCTCCCATATCGTGGAAAACAAAGAAACAAACAACAGTTATTAGATCTACAGCCGAGGCAGAATACCGAAGCCTAGCTTCGACTACATGTGAATTAAAATAGTTGTACAATTACTTCGATGCTTTCAAATCACAAGCATAGGGGCCATACCTTTATACTGCAACAATCAAGCGGCAATCTACATCTCGAAGAACCCTGTCTACCATGAAAGGATCAAGCACCTAGAGATCGATCTCCATCTCGTATGTGACGCCGTAACCTCGAGCTTTCTAGATCTCTAGCATGTCCATAGCAAACACCAACTCACGAACCTGTTCACAAAGCCCCTCACGCACGAGCCTTTGAAGATCTAACTCTCAAGTACGGATCTATCTGCTTTTTAGAAGCTCCGACTTGAAGGGGGTGATGAGAATCTTGGGTCACCTAAGAACAGCTCCACCCAAATAGAAAAGAAAGTGAAGTGCGCTAGGGCATAATAACCAGGTAAGAGACAAAAAGAAGGGAGTGGGCTAACTCAAAAGCAATTATAAACTCACCCACACATAGATTATTTGGACCATCCATGCAAGTTATTTATTTTTCTCATCTCTTTTGTCTTCATGTACAAAGCTCTAGAATCTTCCAGCTATTAGCTGACATTTCTGTTACACACACACCCGCACACCAAGTAGCAAATTAGCTGTCCCTATACAGCATAAATATTCTCCTCCTGTACAGACCAATGATATGATGAAATACGTTTTTCCTCATCAAAAAGAACTTTTCTTTCAGTTTGTTTATACCACTGGTTGCATGTATCATGTTGAAAATAAGCGGCTTGTATTGTTGTTGGTGTCTCCCCTCCTCTGTCTCTTGTGCTGATGAAGGCAGTCACCACTGGCAAGGGCAAATTTTCCCCTTAGAGGAAGAGACAAATCCAAAGCCTCAAACAAGGTGTTGTCAGCTTAGAGAAGCACCCACAAGAAGGTGTTAGCAATTGGCGACGGCTTCGCGAAGAAGAAATATGCATATTGCCTAGTGAAAAAGCATAGAGGCGGGATGAGCAAAGTAGGGAACGAGAGCAACAACCTATGCGATGGCAGAGGAATATAGAAAATATGATTTTTGGAAAACATCGGGGCGCATGTCCAAGCAGTACAAAAGACTCTTGGAAGACGTGTGGCGTGTGCATAACACGTGCCAATCAATATTTTGAGTTGACTGAGGCACATGCAATACATGCGTATAATGAAAAATTCTGACAAATGCAACACAAGCGCTAAATAATCCCAAATTTTTTTCTTTTAATTTTGTGTTTTACGCCTTAATTTTAATTAAATTAGTCTAAAATCTCTAATAAATTCAAAAAATGTTTTGCAATTGTTTGAAAATTGTTTTTAAAGGCTTGTTTTAATATGAATACTTTAAAATTTAGTTTAATTTTTCAAGGAGTTGAATTATTAAATTAAATTAGTTATCAAAGCAATAATTATAATTTAAATTTTGAAAATTTTGGTTCTAAGATAAAATTAATTATTTTTAATTAGATTAAATAAATTAATTAGACTCCCTAAAATTAAGAAAATTATTTTTAAGTAATTAAAAAAGGTGTTTCTTAATTAAATTTATTTGTTTTAATTTGATTAAGATAAATAAATTTTATAGTTTTATTTGTTTAGACAATTATTATTCAATTTTTTAGAAATTGTTTCTTTATTTGTGAATAATAAGTTTCTTTATTTGTTAGAAAACATATTTTTCTTGGTTAAATTGTGAATAGTATTTTCTTAATTTTTAAAATAGTTTTCTAATTTATTAAAGAAATATTTTTTAATTAATTTAGAAATTGATATTTAAATAAATAATGCAAAGGACTTTCATAATTAAATTTATAAAAACCATTTTATTTAATTGTGAAAGTAGTTTTCTTTACATATTAGAAGATAGTTTTCTAATTAAGGACAACGAATTTATAATTAGATTAAAAATAATTTTCTAATTGAATTATAATTTTTTACTAGTTGAATTTTGAAAAGGATTTTTCTAAATTATGATAAGTAAGAAGCATAATCCATTGAAAAAAGTTTTCAATTAAATTTTGCCAAAGGAATCAAGATAATTGGAAATAGTATCCAATTGGATTTGAAAATTATTTTCAAATAAAATTAAATTTCTATTTAGAATAAAAGTTTAATATATTTAGGAATCACCGAGTTTAATCTAATTAAATTTTTTCAAAGAGTTTAAAATATTAATTTAAATTACGAAGATCAGTAACTAAAGTCAAATGAAGCTTGATATTTTATATATATAGTTTGATTATGAGTGCATAAGTTGCATGTTTGAATATATGTTTGATATATTCTGCATATTTTATGTTTTATATGTATGATATTTTACATGTAATTTCTATTTGATGATTCAAACAAAATTAAATCTTTCGATAAAAATATGAAGTACATGTTTTGACATGATTGTTGCCTTCCATTGTTATAAGAACACATCTAAGTTTTGTTTATTATTAGGCTTGTTGATCAAATTCAAGGTCGTTTTAACCCAAATATGTTTAATCTTATGACTGCGGATTCTACTTAACTAAATTTGTGTGATTTGGATAAACAAACTTATGATCATATGAATTTAGAGACAGAGTTAGGAATAACATATAACATATGTTTTGGCAAGAATTATCACCTAATTGATCTAGGAGTCACATAAGATATAATTGATAAATTTGTTATCTATCTAATTTAAGTATAGTTAGTTTGCAGAACAAACTCAAGATCAACTAAATTTGAAAAGAATCCTAGCCCACTAGAATGATTAGAGTAATCTTTCCAAATAGTAATGAGGCTATTACTTTGAATAAAACAGTGGAAGTAACCAATATATGATTAAAGTCTTAATTTTATTTGGTAGTTATAGTATATAACAAATTACTTGCTTTTCTTTTATATTTTGTTATAAGTGGAATTTACCTATTTAGTATAGTTGATACTAAATTAGTGAACCAAATTTATTGGATAAAGGTTATGTTTGAGAAGAGTTCTCAAACTTTGATTGAAAAAATTGTATGTCCATTATTCAATTTTGTTATTAATCCCTATTAAGGATTTGATGCTAAAGTTTTAGAAATATATCAGAACCATATGGATGAAAAAATGTATTGACTTTTTATGCTGGTTAATGTCTCATAAACTTTGATGAAAACAAATAAGATGTATGTCAACACCATGATAGCAAGATGCTAGAGGTTGTATAGAGTAGAGTCGAAAGGTATAGTACCTTGTTGAAATTGTTTCATTCAATTTAGCCTACTAAAAGCATAAATATGGACATCAATTAAAGGCCTTGCTATAGAATGATAATAGTTATTATTAGAAAAAATGATTGTATAATTTTTATTATCTATACGAAATATGATAGAGATCATAATTATTTCTTATTCATTTTTATAAGTATTTGATACTGAATTTATATTGAGCATTACTATAATGTTTAAAGCGTGATAAGAAATAGATTGTTGAGTAAAAGTAGTAGATTTATGTTTATCCAAATAGTTTGTATGTGTTGGATCAAAAGAGACTTATGTTTAACATAAGTAACCAGAATACAAAGTTAGATAACCGAGATTATCCTTTTACACCGTATATATATGAAACTTGTGAAATTTGTTAAGTCGAAGAATAACCAAATCAACCTTTAGTGAAAGGTTGATGATACTAATTAATTGTTAAATTTATACATATGATGTATTAGATGGAATAACAATTCATAAAAGGATTATTCTAATATTTTATTAGATAACTAATGACTTTATGTGATATAGTCATATGTATTAAATGAAATAATGATTTAAAATTTTGAACATTTCAAAATTTTAAATCTAAGTAGAAATTAAACGTTGAGAATGTTGAGCACTTCAATGAGATCTATTTTATGAGTTTTAAATTTTTATTATCTATTAAAAATGAGATTATCTGATAAATGCTTTCATAACAAAATTCTATAAGAGTATAAATTTATATAAGGAGGAAAAATACAATATGAGATATTGTATGATGCAATATTATTTCTTTTATAGTTATGCCTAGTACAATGACTTTCCTTTAATAGTTCCAATTAAATCAATTAGTAACATTTCATATTAGATATGAAACGTTAAGTCTTTGAAAGAATCAAAGTTATTAAATTAAAGATGTGATCCTTATTTAAAGCATTTATTATCCACTAAGTTTAGAACAAAATTAGATAATAAAAGGACATGAGATATCCAAAAGGTTAGATATAATCTTACAAACCTATTGAACAAATTCTTTGTTTCAATGTATACTTATAGGAGAATGTTTCTTAAGATAACCAATGGGAGTAAGATAAAATTTGAAAAATTCAAATCTTATGACAATACATGTTGTTGATACATTTGATGTATAGTTGAAAGCATACTAGACATTGAAATATTCACTTTCATAATGAATTCAAATAGATTATTTGGAGATGAATGTGAATTTATCATATCTACAAGAAGGTCAGTGAGACTATAGGTGCCCTCTTTAATGAGAGTATGTACAGGCATATTGTTCATAGAGAATAAAATTTCTAATTTTCAATAGTTGAAAATACAAGTATCCAAGAAAAACTCTTGCTATATATGAAAAGGTAATAACTTAATTATAGGAATTAGGCCTATGTAGATAGATTGGAAGTTGTTGACCTATTCTATCTAAGTACATAGATAATGTACAAAAGATCTTTGGTATTTAAGAATATGACTTATGAAGTATTAATAGGGATGGCAGATTGGCCTAGGTTGATTGGGCCTCAGATCCCATTTTCTCGGCCCGACCTAGCTCGAGCTCTTCAAGTCTAGACCGGCCTGAGGGTCGAAATGACGTCGTTTTGCTTTTTCAAAAAATAAAATTCAGGTTGGGCAACTAGGGCCAGTTGGGACTTAGGAAAAGCCCATCATCCCTAAGTACTACAGATATCTATTATTCTGTGTATTAATTGATATTTGAGTTCTAGTTTATATGGATATTAACTTTAGAAGTAGATCCTGATTAAGGTCTATTTTTACTTAGGACAATATCATTTTAAGATTGGTAAAGGTTCCAATGTAGCAGTGGTTGCTATTTAGGTCATAATACATATTTCATTTAATAGAAATGATTAATTGGATCAATAAGTTCTTTAATAAACTTGATAAAATTCCTTACATTGTTTAAGACAGTAATGTATTATGGAATATTAGAGCCATTGGGCATGTCAAAGGAGATAAGGTCTCATCAAAGATCTAAGATAATAATCAAGATGAAAGTTGTAAGATTTAAGCAAGTGTTGATTATAGAGAATCTTATATATTTCTCTCATTAAGCCACTGTCCTAGTAATAGCATGTTCGTCATATGATGATATGATATAAAATACTTATACGATTAGCTTAGTGCAAGTAGGAGACTATTGGTTTATGCCATACAACCAATTGGTTGGTTATAGTTTAGCGATACAATAACTAAATACATTATTTATCTTTTAGATATTTAGATGTAAATGATAAAGTCCATAGGATAATTATACATTGTAGATGAAATTATGATGAGATTATAATTATAAGATTCATATTGCATTTATGTACTATCCCTAAATTATTCCTAGTCATTGTTATATTAAGAATGGACATTAAAATAAAATAAAAAGACTATCACAAATTATATTTTTTCTTATAAAACAAGTGATCGATCTCATTCACCAAAATATGAAGATATTTAAACAAATGTGTGGGTGTTTATTAGAGAACAAGTTTACTGAATTGGCCCATATGAGAAATCCATTTTGAACATTACTTGTATATCTATGAAAATTCTCATTGTGATGATTGTATAAGTAATCCTTTAACTTGAGATCTTCAAAGTTACTTCGCATAGGGATTGCTATGGTTTGATATTATTTATGATCTATTCTAATCGTGGGAGTTCAATTAATATTCATTATATATAATAAGAACTATATGGAGGTAGTTTAATGATCAAGATAAGATTCAAAACTTTAAAATAATTAGCAAGAATGTTTTATTATTCTCGATTAGTATTGATTCGATAAATCTTTGGACCAAGTGGAATGACATTTTGTAAATAGTTTACAAATTTCATTAATTGAATTAATAGCTAATGATAGAGAATTAATATGATTGGACTCCAATTATAGTAGACATGAATTTCGTGCTCTATGTCTAATCGAAACATTATATGATGGAATGATTGAATTATACAAAAAAATAATGTAGAAAAAGATTATTCAAAACTATTTTAACATTCCTAAATATTTGGGTGGTCATAATATATTGCTAGACGCCAATCTTGATCTATGAATATAAATGATTTAATTAGAAAATTAAAGATAAATTAAAGGAGTTTAATTTATCTAATCCTAAATATGATTTAAGGTTATAATTTATATTCATTGTGAACATATTTGGGAACCTAATAGTTTACATATAAAGAACAAGTTGAAGAGAGAAAAGATCTTTTAATCAAGTTGAACTTAATTGTAAAATTTGAAAAACTTTATATTTAAATATGAGATATTTAATAAATAATGATAAATACAAGATATTGAATCTTATTTAGACATTACTGGTATTTGATTAGAAATATCTATAATTCTAATAAAATTTTAATTAAAATTAGAATTTAATTTCAATTAAATTGCTAAAACGTCCAAAATCTATTATAAATATTCTTAATCTCTAATAGAGCTAATACTTCTTGTCTAACCTTCTTTGCAACAATTGCAGAGTTCTCATAACTCATTATTTAGATACAGTTAGAAGTTGGACACTTATATGACTATAGTGGTTGAAATAAGTCAGTTTTAGAAACTATTCAAGAGATACGACAAGAAAAAAATGAAGCTTTGGAATAAAATACAAATTAAGATTCATGTTTTAATATGATTTAATTATTAATTTTATAGAATATGAAGTGATTTTGATTTTTAAGAAATCAAAATACTTAAAAAAATTCATAATTTTTTTGCTACACACATGATCAAATCCGAACTCGATTTGCCAACACTTGATACACTAATGAGTGAAGAAATTGAAAATAGTGTTTAACGAGGTTGAATGTAGGAACAAATAATCAATCAAGGTCTAACTATTGTTTAAAGAGTATGAATGAAGATCAGGAAGCAAATTATCGATCATGGTGTAACTAGTGTTTACGGAAATTTAATGACGATCTTGGAATAAATTATCCATCATGTTCTAGACTCAGGAAAGTTGTTTTAGGAGCCAAATGTAAATTAGGCTTCATCAATGGAAGAATTCAAATTCCTATTGATCGTATGAAAATTTCTTTTCGAGCTGAATATAGATTAGGCTTCATCAATGGAAGAATTTAAATTCCTTCAGAAGATATAACAAAATTTTAAAGATAGTTAAAGAATGATTATAAGCTTACATCATGAATTTTGAAGTTAATCAGCAAAGATATTGTGTAATATTTCTTGTACACAAGTAACACAGCAACATCTAAGGAGTTATGGAATGAAATCAATGAAAGATATGAGAAAACACAACGGACCTATATTTTTTCAAATTTAAGGAATATTTCTTCTATTAAAATTACAAAGGATTATTTTAATAGAATAATTTGAAATAATAATTAAAAATAAATTTGATTGAAATATCCTTTGTAATTTTTCTTCTTTAATAAAAGAGTCAACTACAATTTATTTAAATATATAACTTTTAATCGTACCCAAATAAGAAAAAAGAAAGAATTCTATTCTTTTAATGCCTTTCATTTTCTACAAGAAAGAGTATGTTAAATTCAATTAAAATTACTGGTTAAAACTTAACTCTAATTAGAAATTACTAATTTAATTTTAGTAATACCAAATATATTATATTTAGGTAATAAAATTTTTTAAACTTCACAATTAAATAAAATTTTTCTTTAATTACTTTATATATGTGATCCATTAATTTCTTAAATGTTATAAGTATTGTTTCTTATATGCAAACTACTTTTCCTTTTTAAAAAAATAATTAGAAAATTATAAATTTAATTTTCATAAAAAAAGAAAAAAGAAGACTAAAACATATAATTTGATGGAGTAAAATGTGAGGAACATAATGTTGGAAAATCAAGCCGCAATAGAATAATAATGAAAATTTTTTGTTTGATTTCTTGAAAGCCAAAATCACTAAAATTTTATAAAATTATTAATATATAAATCATAATACACCATAAATCTTAATTCGTGCCTTATTATGAATCTTGATCATTTTCTTGTCGTATCCCTTAAACCGTTTTTTAAATCATTTCATCTCAACTATCGTAGTTGCACAAGTATGCAACCTTTAATGGTATCTACATAACAAGTTGCTATAACTCTAAATTTTTTTTAAAAAGTGTTAAATGAAGATATTTTAGTGGATTAAATCCAACTAGTGGATTAAAATTGAAAGTTAATTTTGGATCTTGAAAAAAAACTATTGGATTTAAGGAACCAAATTGTATTTTTTTCCCAGTTTCTTCCATTTTCTTCTATCTTTAACCCTTATTTCAACAATTAAACACTAAATCATCAACATATGGTCCCTAAAAATTATCATAGCAACAAGAATTTTGGGAAAAAGATGAAGAAAAAGTAGATGGATTTTTTTAATGAATACTATCCGAATTTATCAAGGTAAGTTAGAGTTTTGGTTGTTTTTAGTACATGATTTTAGTGTAGATGCATGCATTAATGAATAAAATGTATAAAATTGAATTTTTATACAATATTATGAAGATAAAGAAGGAGAGAGAAAGAATAAGGAGTTGATGGTTAAATAGAAGTTTATTGAGGCATATTGGACATTAATTTGGTATGTGTTCATGCAATTTTATTTTTCCTAAAAATTGTATATTATGTAATTTAGGGTTCTTGAAATAAAATTTAGGGGTTTATAAAATTAACGTTAAAAAATATTAAATTGGATGCTAAATAAAGTAGTATATATGATTAATTTGAATTTTGGACTTATAATTTGTATTTTCCTCAATCGGTATATATTATGTTTGAATTTAGAAATTTGATATACATGTTATTTTGACTAATTGGTGACATGAATATATTTTGAATATTATATGAACTAAATTAAAACCAATAATGAAAGAAAAATGACATTAAGGAGTGTCATTTACTTTAGGTGAATAAGGAATAGTTTGAATTGGCTATAATCAGACTATATCATTAAATTTCAATGAAATTTTAATTAGATTTGCCCTTAGTAAAATAGATAAGAATTGGAGGAATGTAATAAAGGTAACATGACAATTAGGGAGTTAGTAATACTATGTTATGATATGTATTACAAGACTATATAACTCCGAGAGCTCGGTTTCGGTATAAGATATTTGATTTGCGTTATAAACTGTGTGGCTTCGAGGGCTTGGTCCCGATATGTACATATAAAATAATAATAAAATAAAGTAACAATATAAGGTATGCAAAAGGACCATATAATTATGAGAACTCGGTCTTGTATTTTAAAGTCCCACTTATTCGGCTTAGCGATGCAATTCCATTGGATTTTACCAGGGGAAATTGCAGAAAAATATATAAATGCAAAACTAATGATTAAGGAACTTCAATTGGAAGTAGTAATGATTGAAAAATTAAATTGTAAAATCTATTTATCATTATGTAATTAGATATAAATTAATATGATAGATACATGCCTGAATTTTATAAATTAATTTTAGTGCCTATTTATGATTAGAAATACATGAAGATATTTATATTTGAAAAATATTATATTTTATGCATATTATGGTTGAATGAATTGAATTGGATGAGAAATGGAATTGCTTGAACACCACTAAGCCTACAGTTTAGCATGTGGTTTTCTTTTCGCTTGTAAGTTTTGAAGAAAATTAAAAGAAAGTTATGGTGAATCTACTACAAAGACTAGGGTCACATAAAGGATTGCAAAAGACTTTGAGGTGGATGTATTACATAATTATATTTTGTTTTTGGTTATAGCATGTACACTAAAAGAAATGAAGAATCTTATATAATTATATTGTGAATTATTTATTAAAGTTATATGTGAAATTTGATTTAGATGAGTTGAAATGTATTGGAGGATGGACAAATTATTTCGTCAAAGGAGTTTGATGTGGAGATGGATGGTATGGTAAAATGAATGAGAAGTTCAATTAAGTTTCTTGCAGGAGGTTTTAAAAAAATATAGAGAAAACTATGTTAATTTTTTTATAAAGGAAATAATATTTGCTAGAATAATAAGGATTTAAATAGAAATTTTGTAATTAGAAACTTTAGGTATTTAATAATGTGGTAACACTCAGTATTCCAATTCCATTATCGTGTATGGGATGTTACACATAATTCAACCATAAGCTCACAACTATAACTCATTTTGTGTGATTACATAATTCAACCCTAACACAACTACAACTTATTTTTTGTGATTACATAATTAACAATAACTATAACTTATATAGTATGATTATATAATCCAGCTATAACTATAACCATACCTATTTTTGTATGATTTCAACATTTCAACCATAAACTTATAAGTAAAACTCATTATGTATAATTATATAATCCAACCATAAATTCACAACTTTATTTATCAAAAAAATCATAAATTCACAACTTTCTAAATTTTTAATCAATATTACAAATTTAATTTTCCTTAAATATCATTCTTTCTAGTTTTATTCTATAAGCCATAAAGAACACACACACACGCACACACACAAAAATAATCCTTAAACTTTAACTTTTATATTATAAATGAATCCTTTGAATTTAGTATAAGATTAACTATTTTAGGAAACTAGTTAAATATATTAGAAATGAAAGTTTAGATATAATGATTAATGAAATACAAAATCACACTAATTTGTATAATTTAGATATAATTCTTGAGAAAATAGTTAATATTCACAGATTTTAAATTTAATTATTGATTTATCTCTAAATTCTATAACTAAACAAAGTTGTATAGTTTGTTTATTAAGTTCAGTTATAAACTTGTAAAATGTAAAGTTGTAATCAATAAAAATCATAAATGTCAAATACTCAATAATGTATCACTATAACAATTTTTCTCTATTTAAGCCACAAATTTATCAATCTACTTTCTTTTGGAAAAACTGGGTAATTTTTCACTCAAATTACGACTAGTAAATTTTACTGATTTGGTAATTCCTAGTAAAGACCGTCAAATGGACTCCTAAGATAAAATTAACATTTTAAATACATTCCCATTAAAGCCTAGAGGGGTTACATGTGGTCCCACTTAAAATCCAGACTACTAGACAGAATTTACTTGCATAGAATATTATCACAACCTAGACCCATGTACAAATCAACAACGTATAAGAGAATATAATTATACACTCAAACTAATCGTACAAATAAACCCGAAAAATAAATATTGAATACTATAAATGTGAAATAAATAAAAGAGATAAGGAAAGAACACACCTAAAAATTGATAACGAAGTTTGACCAATTGTGCCTAGTCTTCGAGTACCACTTAAAGCAGCCTACTCTTATTAAGAAGAGAATACTAAATTTGATATGTGTATAAATTTTAAGGATATATCAAATTTTCGAGATGATTTAGAACAGGAGGGGAGGAGTTATTTTATAACTTGAAAAACTCTTCCCATTCTCATCTCTTCCCAATATGGGATAGAAATTGGGCCATCAAAGCCACCAAAAATAACAAATCTCCACTTTGACACAATTTTGGGTCCCACCAAATGCAAGCATCATTCATCCTCCCAATTAAACAAAACAGTCTTTGTAGTGCTTCCAATTTGCGCCCTCAGATGCCAACTCAAAAATGTAAGATGTTGACTAAGTCTAAACAATGTTTAAACTTAGCTTTTGTCACCACTTTGGTCATCGTATCTACAGGATTCTCTGTAGTTCGTATCTTCTGGAGAAGTATCTCCTCTTCTTCGAGAATCTCCTGTACAAAGTGATAGCGAATGTCAATGTGCTTCGTCCTTGCATGAAAAAATTGGTTCTTTACTAAGTGAATAGCACTTTGACTATCACAATACACCACAAGGTGTTTATGAGGAACTCCCAAGTCTTTTAGCAATCTATGAAGCCAAATCGCCTCTTTCACAGTCTTTGTAATTGCCATATACTCTGCCTCTATTGTAGACAAAGTCACTGTTGATTGTAAATTGGACTTCCAACTCATTAGCGCCTTAGCATTAGTGAATAAGTAGCCAGTTGTAGATCGTCGCTTATCCAAATCACCTGTATAGTCAGAATGACAATATCCAACTATATATTGACCAAGTGATTTATATCACTCAAATAATAAGCTAAAATTTACAGTATCTTGAATATACCGTAGAATCCGTTTTACAGCTTACCAATAAACCTTGCCAGGATCATGCATATATCTGCTCACAACACTAACTGCCTGTGAAATATCGGGTCTCATACACACTATTGCATGCATCAAGCATCCTACTACATGAGCATAAGGGACTTGCACCATGTGTTCCCGTTCTTCATTCGTCTTTGGAAATAACCGGTTGTTAAGTTTCAAATGAGGAGCAAGTGGAGTACTTATAGGTTTTATATCTTTATTCATACCAAAACGTTGTAGTACTTTCTTCAAATTCTGCTTCTGAGTCAACCAAAGCTTGCCTTCCTGTCTATCCCTGCTTATCTCCATGCCAAGAATCTTTTTGGCTTCTCCCAAATCCTTCATCTCGAACCCTTCATTCAACTGAGCCTTCATTTTTTTAATTTCATCCTGGCTCTTAGATGCTATTAAAATATTGTCAACATACAATAGTAAGTAGATGTAGGATCCATCTTGAAATCTGTGCAAATAAATACAGTGATCGTATTTACTTCTTGTGTACTTCTGGCCCATCATAAACTTGTCAAATCGTTTGTACCATTGCCTTGGCGATTCTTTCAATCCATACAACGATTTGTTCAGTTTACAAACTCAATTTTCTTTGCCAGCAACTTTGCATCCATTTGGATGGGACATATAGATTTTCTCCTCCAAATTATCGTGTAGAAATGTGATTTTCACATCAAGTTGAGCTAGCTCCAAATTCAACTGCGTTACCAAGGCTAACAGAATTCTAATGGAGGAACGTTTATCAACTAGAGAAAATACCTCATTATAATCAACTCCCTCCTTCTGAATGTAACCTTTAGCTACCAATCTTGCCTTGTAGCGAATATCATTCTTGTCAAGAAATCCTTCTTTCTTTGTAAATATCCAATTGCATCTAATTGTATTCTTTCCCTTTGGTGGTTTTGTCAACTTCCATATCTTGTTTTTCTCAAGGGATTTCATCTCTTCTTCTATTGCACCTTTCTATCTACCATTTTCTATAATTTGGATGGCTTCTAAAAAATTGGATGGAACGTGATCAATAACTAGAAGTGCACAGGCCACCATGTCAGCAAAATGAGCAGACATCTGAATCTCTCGTCTTGTCCCTCTAATGACAATTGATTCTTGCTGCTGTTGAGATTCTTAGGTTGGAACCTCTTCTTCATCTGACTCTTCTTATACCACAAAAGAGTCACTGATTATGCTTTTTATTGGGCCCACCATCATCTATTTAAACTCCACCTGCTTCGGCGTACACTCCATTTGCTTTGACATATACTCCACCTGCTTCAATGTATCTGATGCCACCTTATTAAACATGGCAGATTCATCAAAGGTAACATCTCTGTTAATGATAGTCTTCTTTGCCTCTAAACACTAGAGTAAATATCCTTTAACTCTAACATTAAAGCCCATAAAAAATGCCTTCTTTGCTCTTGGATCTAACTTTGATTCATTAACATGATAATATGCAGTAGAACTAAGAATATGCAAAGACTCGTAATCTGTTACAGGTTTTCTACACCATATCTCTAATGGAGTCTTGCCACCAATTGTAGATAATGACAAACGATTAACGAGATGTTGAGCGTATGTCACTGCCTAAGCCTAAAACTTTCCATCTAACCATCATTAGATAACATACAACGGACTTTCTCCACCAATGTCCTGTTGATACGTTCTAACACCACATTCTGCTATGATGTTTTTTGAACTGTAAAGTACCGAACTATGCCGGACTCTTGACATACCTCCAGAAAAGGATCATTCTTGTATTCTCTACCATTGTTTGTTTGGAGAACTTTGATCTTTCTTCCTGTCTGGTTTTCAACTTGAGCTCTCCACTTAAGAAAAACTTCAAGTACATCATCTTTGTTCTTCATAGTAAACACCCATACTCTTCTAGAAAAATCAACAAAAGTCAAAAAATAATCCCTACCTCCAAGAGATAGAGTCTTAGCAGGTCCCCAAACATCTGAGTGCATATAATCCAAAATACCTTTAATGTCATGGATGGCAGTGCCAAATTTCACTCTTCTTTGTCTTCCCAAAGCACAATGCTCACAAACTTCCAATTTGCAAGTCTTCGTATCTTTTAATAATCCTTGCTTGGCAAGAATTTGCAAGGATTTTTTACCAACATGTCCCAAACGCATATGCCACAACCTTTTTGCCTCTGCATCCTTCTTGCTACTACAAGTTGTTGTCGTTACTGTCCCAATAACCGTACTTCTTTGGTAGTAATACAGATTATTTTTCCTTATACCTTTCAACATCACAAGTGTTCCTGAAGTTGCCTTAAGAATTCCATCTCGCATTATCACAACTAGGCCTTTTGATTCTAAGGTCCCCAAAGAGATAAGACTCTTTTTCAAATTCGACACGTAACAAACATCCTTCAAAATTCTGGTCGATCCATCATGATTCCTCAGCTTGATTGAACCTATTCCAGCTATTTTACATGGATTGTCATTGCCCATGTAAACAATTCCACCATCAATTTCTTCAAAATCAAAGAACCACTCCCGGATGGGAGACATATGATAGGTGTAACCAGAATCCAAAATCCACTCGTTTGAATGGAATGTTGAAGGTGATACCACGAAAGAGACATCTGACTCTACATCACTTTTACATTTCGCAACATTTGCATCTTACGGAGCCTTCTCTTTCTTCTTTAACTTTGGGCAGTCTTTCTTCCAATGCCCTTTCTCATGACAGAAAGCACACTCATCTTTGGCAACGCTGCTTTTTGATTTGGATCTTCCTCTTGTGCCCTTCGACCGGCTCTGTTGATGGCCTCTTGCCACAAATGCTTCATCTTCTGTAACTTCTTTACTTTTCTTTTTATCTTACTTTCGTAATTCATGACATACAAACTACAACATACAATATCTAAAGATACATTCTCCCTCCTATAAAGTAAAGTAGTTCCTAAGTGTTCAAATTAATCTAGAAGGGATGATAACAACATCAAAGCTAGGTTTTATATCTTTATTCATACCAAAATGTTGTAGTACTTTCTTTAAATTCTGCTTCTGAGTTAACCAAAGCTTGCCTTCCTGTCTATCCTTGCTTATCTCCATGCCAAGAATCTTTTTGGCTTCTCGCAAATCCTTCATCTCGAACCCTTCATTCAACTGAGCCTTTATTTTTTTAATTTCATCCTGGATCTTGGATGCTATTAAAATATCGTCAACATACAAGAGTAAGTAGATGTAGGATCTATCTTGAAATCTGTGCAAATAAACACAGTGATCGTATTTACTTCTTGTGTACTTCTGGCCCATCATAAACTTGTCAAATCGTTTGTACCATTGCCTCAGCGATTGTTTCAATCCATACAACAATTTGTTCAGTTTATAAACCCAATTTTCTTTGCCAGCAACTTTGAATCCTTTTGGATGAGACGTATAGATTTTCTCCTCCAAATCACCGTGTAGAAATGTGATTTTCACATCATGTTGAGCTAGCTCCAAATTCAACTGCGTTACCAAGGCTAACAGAATTCTAATGGAGGAATATTTATCAACTGGAGAAAGTACCTCATTATAATCAACTCCCTCCTTCTGAATGTAACCTTTAGCTACCAATCTTGCCTTGTAGCGAATATCATTCTTGTCAAGAAATCCTTCTTTCTTTGTAAATATCCAATTGCATCTAATTGTATTCTTTCCCTTTGGTGGTTTTGTCAACTTCCATATCTTGTTTTTCTCAAGGGATTTCATCTCTTCTTCTATTGCACCTTTCTATCTACCATTTTCTATAATTTGGATGGCTTCTAAAAAATTGGATGGAACGTGATCAATAACTAGAAGTGCACAGGCCACCATGTCAGCAAAATGAGCAGACATCTGAATCTCTCGTCTTGTCCCTCTAATGACAATTGATTCTTGCTGCTGTTGAGATTCTTAGGTTGGAACCTCTTCTTCATCTGACTCTTCTTATACCACAAAAGAGTCACTGATTATGCTTTTTATTGGGCCCACCATCATCTATTTAAACTCCACCTGCTTCGGCGTACACTCCATTTGCTTTGACATATACTCCACCTGCTTCAATGTATCTGATGCCACCTTATTAAACATGGCAGATTCATCAAAGGTAACATCTCTGTTAATGATAGTCTTCTTTGCCTCTAAACACTAGAGTAAATATCCTTTAACTCTAACATTAAAGCCCATAAAAAATGCCTTCTTTGCTCTTGGATCTAACTTTGATTCATTAACATGATAATATGCAGTAGAACTAAGAATATGCAAAGACTCGTAATCTGTTACAGGTTTTCTACACCATATCTCTAATGGAGTCTTGCCACCAATTGTAGATAATGACAAACGATTAACGAGATGTTGAGCGTATGTCACTGCCTAAGCCTAAAACTTTCCATCTAACCATCATTAGATAACATACAACGGACTTTCTCCACCAATGTCCTGTTGATACGTTCTAACACCACATTCTGCTATGATGTTTTTTGAACTGTAAAGTACCGAACTATGCCGGACTCTTGACATACCTCCAGAAAAGGATCATTCTTGTATTCTCTACCATTGTTTGTTTGGAGAACTTTGATCTTTCTTCCTGTCTGGTTTTCAACTTGAGCTCTCCACTTAAGAAAAACTTCAAGTACATCATCTTTGTTTTTTCATAGTAAACACCCATACTCTTCTTGAAAAAACAACAAAAGTGAAAAAATAATCCCTACCTCCAAAAGATAGAGTCTTAGCAGGTCCCCAAACATCTGAGTGCATATAATCCAAAATACCTTTAATGTCATGGATGGCAATGCCAAATTTCACTCTTCTTTGTTTTCCCAAAACACAATGCTCACAAAATTCCAATTCGCAAGTCTTCGTACCTTTTAATAATCCTTTCTTGGCAAGAATTTGTAAGGATTTTTTACCAACATGTCCTAAACGCATATGCCACAACTTTGTTGCCTCTGCATCCTTCTTACTACTACAAGTTGTTATCGTTACTATCCCAATAACCGTGCTTCTTTGGTAGTAATACAGGTTATTTTTCCTTATACCTTTCAACATCACAGGTGTTCCTGAAGTTGCCTTAAGAAGTCCATCTCGCATTATCACAACTAGGCCTTTTGATTTTAAGGTCCCCAAAGAGATGAGACTCTTTTTCAAATTCGACACGTACCAAACATCCTTCAAAATTCTAGTGGATCCATCATGATTCCTCAGCTTGATTGAACCTATTCTAGCTATTTTACATGGATTGTCATTGCCCATATAAACAATTCCACCATCAATTTCTTCAAAATCAAAGAACCACTCTCGGATGGGAGACATATGATAGGTGTAACCTGAAGCCAAAATCTACTCGTCTGAATGGAATGTTGAAGGTGATACCACCAAAGAGACATGTGACTCTACGTCACTTTTACATTTCGCAACATTTGCATCTTGCAGAGCCTTCTCTTTCTTCTTTAACTTTGGGTAGTCTTTATTCCAATGCCCTTTCTCATGACAGAAAGCACACTCATCTTTGGCAACTCTGCTTTTTGATTTGGAGCTTCCTCTTCTGCCCTTCGACCGGCTCTGTTGACGGCCTCTTGCCACAAATGCTTCATCTTCTATAACTGCTTTACTTTTATTTTTATCTTGCTTTCGTAATTCATGACATACAAAGTAGAACATACAATATCTAAAGATACATTCTCCCTCCTATAAAGTAAAGTAGTTCCTAAGTGTTCAAATTAATCCCGAAGGGATGATAACAACATTAAAGCCAACTCTTCATCTTCGAATTGTACATCTAAATTTAACAGGTCTACTACTAATTGATTAAACAGAGTGTTGTGTTCATTCATAGTAGTACCTGATCAATATTCAAATCGGAACAACCTTTTCTTCATAAGGAGCTTATTTTAACTACTTTTTTCATAAATTTGTCCTTCAATACCTTCCACATTTTGTATGCAGAAGTCTCGTTTTTTAAAACATATGCAGAAGTCTCGTTTTTTAAAACATACTTTTACTCTCTAGACAAACATGATTGAATTGTTTTACATGCCAACCGATTTACGATACTCCAATCTTTATCTTCTACAAATTTTGGTTTCTTTTCTTCAATAGTTATGTCAAGGCTCTGTTGGAAAAGGGAATCCAGAACCTCATCTTGCTACATGGCAAAATGACCAGTACCGTCAAATATTTTCACTGCCAACTTCATACTTGATATTGGAATCATCTACCATGTGGATAAGGTGTAGGAAAATCCCGAGAGGTACATCACATGTACCAGGTGCGGAAAACAAAAATTTTTGTCGCCGGGACCTTCCCGAAGGCCAGGATCTATGT
>JANITW010000006.1:15832347-15846445 GCA_027564335.1 Erythroxylum williamsii | reverse complement strand
GCACTCCTAATAGATGTGCGTGACGTAGGCACTGGTGGGTCATCTTCAAGAGCATCAACTCCGCGGCTTTTGGCAGGGAAGTCAGACCTCACTTCAAGAATTCTGGAGGATGTAAATCTAAAACTCCAAGATCCCTCAGATTCTTATGTAACCTATACAATTCTGCGTACAAAGAATCTTTATATACTTGATTGTTCAGCTGATGATTGATTACTGATCCTGCTCAACATCAAGTTCTCATCAACCCTCAAGTTCCCTAGTAACTCCAACTCCCACACCATTGCTGGAAGCGAGGCGTCCGAAATTGATCCGATTAAGGAACTTTACTCAGGGAACTAGAGGATCATCAACAGAAACATTTCCTATTTCTCCTTCATTGGCGTAACTCAAACTCAAGATTTCCTAAAAAGGAGAGCCTTAAGTAAGAAATTAAAATTATTTAGGTCACTCTTACTTGTCAGAAAATGCAAGAATTGGTTTGATTAGACACAAAACAAAAGTTGGTTTGAAGGAACATTAACTTTTGTCTTGTGTCTAACTTCCACATACATGCACCCGCGTAAGTCTTTAGTTTATTGGACACCCAAGCCAATTGGTCCTATATAAATCCCATTGGATCCTATATAATATTAAAATCCAATTGCGTTAATGTAAATATTTGTATATATTTTAAGTGTTTGTTTAGTTTAGAGCAAGAATTAGATTTTAATTTTATATCTCATGACGTGTTTGGTATGTTTATGAGTATATAAAAACAAGAAATTAAAGAAATGAGAAGAATTTAGATAAAAATGCGACAAAAAACAAAGATTCAAAGCACATAAGAGATGCTTGGTCGTGCACCATCCTGTGCACATCTCTTAGGTTGTGCAAATTCGCAATTTTTAATAATTTTGGTAATGCACAACCGTGCATAATACTGTGCATCTACTAGACAACAAATTTTAGCTTTTCCAGCATGCAATTTTCTTCCGTCTTTTAACATTTTGGGGCTATTTTGGAACCAAATTAAGTAAGAAAACCCTAGAAAGAGCCCTGGAAGCCTCAAGAATTATTTAAGAACATGAAACACTCCAAAACAACATAGTTGCCATCTTATAAAAGTGGATTAAACAAGGGAAATAAAAAAGAATGTCCCAAATTCTAGCTTTCCATATCAAGCTTTGACTAGAGTTTTTTTTTCTCTCTTTCTTTATTTTCATCATACTTAATGTGTAAACCGAAAATTTAGATGTTTTATTACACTCATGAAGTTCTAATTTCCATATTCGGGTTTATTCCAAATTTATTTTGTGAACTTAATTACTATTGATTCTATATAAAATTTTGGTGTTGTGATAATCGTGCATTTTATACTTTGACAATAAATCAAAAGAGTGATTATCTAGTAGTTTAATAAGTCACGCAATTATCAAATCGACTATCATTCGAAGAGAGATCTTGTGTGAGAACTTGATTATCTAGTAGATAATATCAGATCTAGTTAAAAACGTTAGGAAAGTTTTATGAATCTAGAGATTGTAAAATTTGAAATTTTCTTTTTCAATTAAGGTTTAACAATTAGGGTTAATTGATTAGGTTTTGAGAGAGAGTAGCCAAGCCCATAGGATATATAGGATTGACACATAATTAGTTCAATAATAGTTAAGGGAGCAATATAATGAAAGAATAAACCCTAAGCATTCATCCTTGATCAACCTTACATTAAATTGGCAACTCACTTATTATTTGTTATTTTCTTGATTTTATTCAATTGCTTTAATTTCTGTTATTATTTTTCACTCATCATATTTTATTACCTTAGACAAAGTTATGTTCGATTCATTTTAGCTAGTTCCTTGTAGGATTGAGACCTTTAGATATTGCAAGTTATGATTTGTATACTTATGGGTATTGAGAGTTTAATTATATATAAAGCTTGCTTAACAACAATTATGACTAGGAGGAATACCAACATGATCATATTCATACATCTGAACAATCAGGAGCTTAATTCCCAACACTTGCTAATCTAAGGGGCTTTTGAATATTTCTTAAGCATCTTGACAACTCCTACTTATGCTACCTAATCTCAGGCCCTTTTGAATGAAATTTTGTAGGACATGATCACTTAACAGGATGTTGAAAGTTAAGCAAGCCTATCATAATTCAAAAGATTGAGGATTCCTTAAAATCATTGTATCCTATCAAGGCACCTTGTCATCTAATAAAGAATATTGTAACTAATGTTATACTAGAATTTTTAAACAAAGGTAAGATGTTATCTAAAATCAATAGCACCTTTGTTACTCCCATTCCTAAGAGTGGAGAACATATGGGTTTCTCGAACTTTCGACCAATTTCTTGTTGTAACACTATATACAAGATCATTTCCACGATCTTGGCCAAAATGTTGAAATAAGTTCTTCATAAGTATATTGATATTTTGCTAAGGGCCTGCATACTAAGGAGATTTATGGGTGATAATATTTTTTAATGCAAGAAATTTTTAGAACCTATTCTAAGAAAAGAGGAAGCAAGAATTGTATCATTAAAACATACTTAAAGAAGGCCTATGGATTGGAATTTTATCTTAAACACCCTTTACAATTTGGAGTTTCGTGCTATCTTTATTCAATAGATAACACAATGCATCATCTCACCTTCCTTTAAAATCTTGGTGAATGATCAGCCTAGTAAATTCTTCAAAAGCTCTGAAGGAGTTGGACAAGGAGATCCGATATTTCCTTATATATTTGCTCTTGTTATGGAAGTCTTTAATAGAACCTTAAAGAGAATTGTGAAGAGAACAAAGCCCTCAGGTTTCATTCTAGATGTAAGCATATATAGATCACTAATCTATACTTATAAGATGATCTTATTATTTTTTCTAGGACAAATCAGGCTTCTATAGCTACTCTTATGAAGGCCTTGAAAACTCTTTACAAGTTGTCTGGTTTGGAAACCAATTGCTCTAAAAATTGTTTCTATTTATCAAAGTCAACTACAAAGAATGAATCTATGATTAATTCTACCACTGGTTTCAGATTAAAATCACTTCTAATGTTAATATTTAGGAATTCCAATCTCAACTACCAGTCTTTTGTGGAGATTTCTACACTATGGTTATCATAATCAATAGTATGATCTCTTCCTAGAGTTCCAAACCACTATCTACTGCTACGAGATCTCAACTTGTTTCATCTGCATTTAACTCAGTCAATGCTTTTTGGGCTACACATCTAGTTATTCCCAAAAGATTGATTAAACCCATAGAGATGATATGTAGTAAGTTCCTATATAATGGGAATGACAACACTTTCAAAAGAGGTAAAATGTAGTGGAAGGATGTTTACTTGCCTACGGAAAAAGGTGGTCTAGGGATAATTTCTTTCAAGCTGATGAATAATATTATGATGCCCAAGGGACTATGGAGGTTAATGAAATATAAACAATCTCTTTATTATAAATGGATTCATCACAGTTGCATAAAAAACATAAGCTTGTGGAGTTCAAAGATCAGATCATCGTACACTTCAACCTTAAAAGCTATTTTAAAATTTGCGGAATTGTTAAGGAATGAATTTGTCTATCTTATTAAAGATGGGAAACATATTAGTTTTTGGTTTGAAAATTGGATATCTCGAGGTTCTTTATAACTTAAAAGAAATGGAAGACCTCAAATCTATCATTAGATCAGAGTGACAGTGGCAGATGCATTAGCTACCAGACAAATATTCATACATAGTTCCACTCCTAGATCCCTTTATGAAGATATTATTCAAACTAGCTTAATTGGAGGAGAAGATCACATCATTTGGAATAATTCTAGAAATGGCAAATTCACAAATTATTCCTGCAGAAATATTCTTTAGAAACCTAACAATAGTATCCATTGGTATCAAGTTGTATAGCATAAGCATTTTCATCCAAGGGTCTTGATCATTTATCGTTAGCTATGAAGGATAAGATGCCAACTATTGATAAACTAAAGAAATTTCTCAAAATCCTTAATTAGTGTATTCTATGTCAAATGATTCAGGAAACACTAATCATCTATTTCTTTCAATGTTCTTTTTCCAATACTAGTTGCAATTACATTATGAACAAATCTTACATTCAGATTGCTCGTGGAGATTAAAACTTGATAAGGACTTAGTGTGGTGTAATTAGGCATCCTGACACTATAATTGGGTGGATTTTTTACCTAGCTATGTCCTATCTTAATAAAGCTATTTAGGATGAGAGGAATGCTAGAATTTTCCAAAATATAAGTCTAACAGAAGAACAATTCAACAGCATAACCATTATGCAAATCATAAGTTATATGACCTTCTATAAGTCCAAATTTCAAAATGAGGACTATTTTACTAGAATGTGAAATGTGTAGGCTAATCAATGTCAAGTTGTAACTAAAATTATTGTTGGACCCCATTTTCGGAGCCCAACATCGGACATGAAAGCGTGGTGCTTGATGCGTGAGGCAAAACATATAAATGAAACTAAGAAGCCTCGGAAGCTCAAAGGGCCCACAGTGAACAAACTTGAAACTTACTTTCATTTTATTAAAACAACCATCCCAAATCTCACCAACATACACTCAAGAAAACTCTAAATGATTTAATGCGAAAGATTTGAAACAACCACATCCATAAGTCATTAATATCCAAAAGATGAGTTTTACAAAGCTTTAATAACATTTCAAACCAAATTACAAACTTTGAGTTCAAGAGCCAAAAATACAAGATACACTTGAACCAATAAAACTCGAAATGAAACTAAAGCCTTGATTTCCAAAAGTACGATTTGAAAATACATAAACATGACAAAATGGAGTATTGCCATCACTCATGACTCACTCGGTCTCTTGCTCGTCACCTGAATGGGGAAGGTAAAAAAGGGGGGGTGAGCTATAAAGCTCGTGGGAACATATGTATAATACAGAAATAAGCAAAAGTATTCAAAAATAACTCATTGTTGTGGTACTTGTTGAAATCATAGCAATTGTGCATGTAAACGTCATAATCTCGAAATGCTTGATCTTTAAACAATTCATGATGCATGAAACATAATAACAGATCATAAGCACATAACATAGCATAATAGTTTAGGTTAGTATGGGTTCATGACGTACTACACATTTCCATCTAAAAGGTCCTGCGTAGTCATAGTTGGAGTCCTTGTGGGGAGCTTCGTGCCACTAGCGGGCAGGCGGGAGAATCCTTTCCATGGTCAGCGTGCACGTGACGGTTCTTGGGACTACCACAAACCCACATAACATGCATGATTCAAAGTCTTGTAAACTTGATTGCCAAACTGGCTCTTGCTTGTAAACTTGCTTTTCATACATTTTGGAAAACATGATTTCATGTGTATGTATTTCTTGAAAGGAGAAATACCCTTTTTTGAAACTTGTTTAATAATCATGAATGCAAATCATATAGTAACATTTAATCATTTCACAATAACAATAATGCAACATTGTTGATGCAATTTAAAAGCATTAAATCTTTCTTGATTTCAACAAAACAATGAGTGACTTATTTACTATATTATAGACATGAACCCACCTTGAATTCCTTGCTTAATACTTTCTTAGGAATGCCTTTCTTCTTGTTCCTCTTGCTCCTCTTACCACACTTGGTTTCCTTAACCAAATAACCAATATTCCAATCAATTTGGTGTAGAAATCAGAAGGTCATACTTTAACAATTCAAACTATAACCAAAACTGAAACAAGAATTTCATGCTCAACTTCCATCCACAATTTGATATCTTTAGAGACTGATCTAAACCTTCATTTATTCATAAAACTTGTAGCCCTATGTCTCTAGTTTACAACGCATCAAAAATCACCTCATTAGGACTTCTATAGCAAAAGATATTCCCAAAAGACTAAAATTCATCTTTGCTAGAAACTGGGGACTCGCCGCGACATGCAGCCCGCTGGTCGCGACCTCCAAGCTCGCTGTGACGTCTGACCTGCTGCTCGTCGCGATGTGCACCATTGTGTGCGTCGCGAAATGCGGGTCTGGAGAACGTCTCCGAACCCGATTTTTCCAGCATTTTCAACATCAATCCTTCCCATTTTGACAATGCAACACACCTAAACTTAAGATCATGCCTTATACTTCAGTTCTAAACTCATTCTAACACAAAATCATCATCAAGACACAACAAGATCATCAACCCAAAGAATTTAATCAATATTTCCGAAAACCCTAAACCATCAGCTCTAACATCATTCCAAGCAAATCCAAGGTTCAATCCATCACAAACAAGAAGAAATAAACTCATACTTACTTGTTGAAGCTTTATATTCGATCAGAAATCGTTAAACCTAGCTTTCCTCTTTTCTTCTTCTTCTTCTTCTCTTCCTACGACTCCCTCTTCTCCTTTCCTTTCTTTTCTCTTTCTTTCTTTTCTTCTTCTAAATCCTTAAGCCTAAATGAAGGCACAAAGACTAGAATGCCCCTCCTTGTTAAGTTTAATCTTCCCAACTTAAGTGAACTTCCTATAATGCCCTCATAAAGTTTTACCCCTTTCCTAACCACTTATTCCACACTAATCTCAAGTTAATATTAATTTTCCACTAATACTCCCAATAAAATCAAACTATAAAATAAATCATACAATCAACATCATTCATGCTTAATAACAGCAATAAAAACAGTTTGGGGCCCAACAAGTACTCTGCTAAATTTGTCAAACAATGTTCAAAGGAGTTTTTAATGATTGAAAAATATTCATAAAATTCTCCATTATATCCTCAATCATATCTGCAAAGAACATCACACAACTTTGAAATGTTGATCAAGCATTATATAACCTAATAGGCATCTCTCTATAGGCAAATGGTCCATAAGGACACATGAAAGTGGTCTTTATTTGATCTTTCTGATAGATAAAATTCTGATTGCATCCTGAATATCCATCCAGGAAACAAAAGAATGCATGGCTAACCGCCCTTTCTCTCATTTAATCCGTAAGTGGAACAGGAAAGTGATCCTTTTTAGTTACCTTGTTAAGCTTCTAATAGACAATACACACTCTCCAACCTGTAATTGCTCAAGTGAAACTCATCTCCCCATTTTCACTCTGCATTATTGTCATACCTCCTTTGATAGGTATGCATTGTACTGACCCATTTACTATCTGAAATTGGGTATATGATGCCCACGTCTAATAGCTTAACTACCTCTTTCTTGACCACTTCTTTCATGTAAGGATTTAATCTTCTTGTTGTTCCCTCATTGCTCTACTTCCTTCTTCAAGGCTCATCTTATGCATGACTACATTAGGACTCATATCGTGTATGTTAGATATTTGTAATCATATGGCCTTTATCCATGTTGTAATAATCTTAACCAATTTACTCTCTTATTCCCCATCCATCTTGTTTGAGATAATGATGTTTATAGTTTAGCCCTAACCTAGAAAGGTATACCTAAGGTATGTAGGTAAAGTTTAACTCAAGAGTTGGCCACTTTTTAATAGAGGACAGTATGACTGCTTCGATTCTTACTAAAATGTCTTGATGTGCTGGAACACCCGAATCCTTCATCTCTCCTTCGTACCCGGTCTTAACTTCCTCATAACTTACTTCTTCCTTATAACTCTCCTCTTGCTCTTTGATACATTTATCCATTATGTCTATCTTCATATAAGAGCTACTTTCTTTTAGATTCTTTAAGATTTTATTCATATTGAACTTTTCATTATCATCACCAATATGAAGAATTAGTTTGCCTTTATGAACGTCAATCAGCACTCTTCCAGTATTCATGAATGGAATGAGTGGACAATTCCTGTCCTCTTTAAAATCTACTACCGCAAATTCGACATGAATAATGAATTTGTCCACCTTAAAGTTCTCTACCACATAATCTCTTTATCGACTGATCCATCAATTGAATGAGTAGTAAAGTTGGCTCCATATCTCGTAGCCCCAATTTCTTAAAAATCAACAAAGGAATAAGGTCAATACTTATTCTTAAAACCCATAGACATTTTGTGAAATCTAAATCATCAACTAAGCAAGTTATCATAAAACTCCCTAAGTCCTTTAATTTGGAAGGCATATGATTGTTGATAATTGAATTATAACTTTTCATTAGTGTTACTATCTGGTTATCTTTCTAAGTCTGCTTGTTTGATAATGTCATTAAGTAACTTTGTGTACTTGAGCATGCATTACAACGCCTTCATAAAAGACAAGTTAATTTGCAAAGTCTTCAGCTTTCCACGAACTTTGTAAATTGTGCATCCAATTTATTCTTTTGAAATCTTTATGTGAAATTTTTTTTTGGTGGCTAAGGTAGAGGAGCAACATGGGGAGGATCTTTATCCTTCTCTTCATCTTTTATCTACTTTTCTTGGTTTTCTACAAGGTGGGTTTCAATTTATTTTTTCACTAGTTCTTCTAACTATTCCCACTCTTAAATGTGGTAGCCTTAAGCTGCTCCCTTGGATTTTGTTTCCATATTTCTTGGGAGAATCCCCACACTTCTCATAGATAAAACATTCATAAGCTGGCCCATTTGAACCTCCAGGTTGGGAACAGAAGAGGTATGATTCTTTGCTACTTGTGTGAATTGCCCTTCAATCCTCTTTTGGGCCTCTTTTAGACTTGTGAATTTGGAATTAATCATGTCTATAAACTTGTCCAATTTTGAATCCATTACACTGAACTTGTCTTGTTGAAATCTCGATGGACTTTGATTTTTTATTCGAGTCCCTGCATTGTTAGACTAGGAAAAATTTGAGTGATTCTTCCATATAGGATCGTAAGTGTTGGCATAAGGGTTATTCTCTCTTGACCAAATTACTCTCCCATGTAATTGAGTTGCTCCACATTGTTATTCTCCACTAAGAAGCAATCAGTTATGATGTGGCTTTCTTGCCCGCATAACTCGCATCCATATTAAATTGCTTTAAATGTAGGTGAATAGATGACTTTCAGGTTACTTAGTTGCTTGGTTAAGTTGGCAACCTCAACCTGTATTGTTGTTACTAAACCTATAGGAATCACCCCCTTCAAATCCCAGAAGGTTAGCCACTGTGTACTTCGGTCTGACATCCAAAGTCATCTATTGTTTGCCATCTCCTTTAGCAAATCTTCTTCCTTAACTATTTTTTATATGAACGATCCTCCAACAACTACATCAATGGTTCCCCATATGGGTGGATTGACTCCGCTGTAAAAATTTTGCAATAGGAATTCCTTGACAAGTTATGATGAGGAAATCTCCTTTGTAACTCCTTAAATTACTCCCATGCTTCATAATGGCTCCCCTCATTTTGTTGGGCATTAGTAATTTTCTTAACAAGTATTGTTGTCTTTGTCAAAGGGAAGTACTTAGCCAAAAAGACTTCCTTTAGGTGCTCCGATGTTGTGATGTTTATTGAGTTGAGTTAATGAAACTATGCCTTAGTTCTATCCTTTAGGATAAAGAGGAAGAGCCTCACTTTGGTTACTTCTTCCAATAACCTTCTATAACTAACATATCACATATCTCTAAGAAAATTGACTAGATGAGCATTAGGATCCTCATCGGCTAAAGCATAAAATTACACATTCGTTTGTTGCATGTTTGACAATGCTAGTTTGATCTTGAATGTATTTGCTTGCACTGGTGGTCGAATGATTCCTTTTTGTGTCGCATTGAACCCCAACCTTATGAAGTCCGTAAGGTTTCTTTGCTGGTCCCTATAATTTAATTCCTCCGCCATCATTTCTCTATCACTTCTTGCCTTGTGATGTTGAGAGTTGAAGTTTCTTATACCTTGCTTGAACTACGAGTGATTCTTGTGTTCATGAAATTGCAATCACACAAGAAAGGTAAAAATTTCCTAAATCAAAGGAATTCAAATGGTCATAATGCTAAAAGTCCCCAGTAATGATGCCAAAAACATGTTGAGCAAATTTATAATAATAATAAAACTCTCAATACCACAAGTATATGATCATATTTTGTAGTACTAAGGGTATTGTTTTCATAAGGAATATTAGACATCTAAATAACTTGAAAAGAACTTTGACTAAGTTGCTAATATTTGAGGTGAATTAAAATAAATAACTGAAATTTAAAGAAATAATAAAAGAAACAATCAAGCAATAAAAAATTAAACTGCCAATGAAATTGAGATTGAGCAAAGTTAAAGACTTAGGAACTATACTATCCTTATTTTGTTTCCATTTCTCTTGTTGAATCAATATATGATTGATCCTAGTTTTCCTAAGGTTTTGATTACTCTCTCAACATCTAATCAAATAACCCTAATTGAATTTGATACTTATAGGGTTGTAATCCTCGATTCACAAAACTATTTTTAACTTATTCAATTATATCTGAAGCAATCTATTGGATAATTAATTTCACAATGAAGATCTCTCTTCAATTGTTTATTTATCTGATAATTATAGGTATACTAAGTTACCAACTCTCATTGGCACCTTAACACTAATGACTTGATTCACTCTCTCATTTTGTTAAGTATATGCATAACAATTATCATAACATTCATCAATGTATTGAAATCAATAAGAAATAAGGTTCACAAAATAATTCTAGAATAATCCTTCAATATGAATTTAGAAATCCATAATCATGTTATTCATTATAAAAATTCAAATACAAAATCAAGACTATGAAAGAAATAAAGGTAAAAGAGAAAAAAATTGATTGAAGTCTTGATTTTGAATGATGGAATTTCTTTGAAGCTCTTTTTTGATCTTTCCTCTTTAATATGCTTGAATGTAGTGACTATAGCCTATTTTTGGTGTTTTTTTTAATGTTCTTTTATAGTTCTTGAGAGGTTAGGGATGTGTCTAAGGTTCGCCATTTTTTGATTCCAAAATAGCCCTGAACCCTTAAAACTAAAAAAACTCACGCTTAGAAAAACCTCCTAGCAAGATCGTGCATGGGGCATGATTGTGCCCAGTGTGGTTGATTACTCTATAGCATGATTCTGCATGGTGATATGATTATGCCAGAGAGCCATGCAGTGTTGCCACGATCGTCCTTTCCTGTGTACATCCACAATCTTCTTTATTCTGCAATTTCTTGTTTCTATGCACTCATAAACACATTAAACACCTTTTGAAACATAAAATTAAGATCAAATTCAAGCTTTAAACATCTCAAAACACTTATAACATATACAAACACTAACAATCATACAATTCTAAGACTATATACATGGTAATCATCTTAGAAAAACTTAAAAACACTTTTAAACACCTAGAAAACATACTATAATCTACAACTATCAGTTGCAATTCAAGATAGGATTGCAGTCACTTAAAAGATTTTTATAAATAAAGAAGAAATTTTTTGTTGTTGAGTTTATTGAGCATGATCCCTAAAGAAAAGAACGCTATGATTTTCTAAGTTGGTAAGTTATCAATTAGGTGCCACATCCTTTTTTTGAAAAACCATAACACCAAAACCATCTAGTTTAGGTGCTTTTCAAGTTCCAAGCTAAATAAAACATCCTTGACAACTTATTCACAATAGAAATTGATAATTAATGATTGTTAGGATGGAGAGATAGTCTTTAAAATGAGGAGTTTAAGATCCTACAAAATTGAAAAGGAAGGATTCGGAGTGCCAAGTAATTTATTAAAGTGATTGAAGACTATACACTTAAGCTACGAGTATTTGCCGAAATTAACTCCATCCACCACTAAGGAATTTATCTTTTTAGTGTTTCTTTGACAAGGAATGATATTATGGTAAAATTTTATCTTTATATTGCTCTCTTTGATCCAATTAACTTTAGCTTTCTACCTTAGTAAAGAGTGCTGATTATCCAATGCTTTAGAGTAATCTCTAAGAGCATTCCTTTCTCTAGTTCTAATAATAAGGTCTTTGAGGTAAGATTCATCTTAAGCGTAAAAGAGGGAAAAAAAACCTTCTCTAGCTTCTATAATTGTTTCTTGATTATTTATGATATTCTTAAAGAATAAAAGATTGAACTCAATTCTCACACTTTAGAGCTTTGTTATTGGAATGTATGCTTCATAACACCTTAACATAGACATCCAACCTTTTTGGGATTAAATCCTTAGGGCCTTTATAATTGGCTAAAGGATTGGTGAATCTGAAAGACAATTTATGATGAGCATTCCTTTATATTAATACAACTTTTATTGGTTAATGGTTTTAACATAGGCCTTATTGAAGTGTACAGAACTAGACTTGAATTTAAAGAAGCATAAATGGTTTTAAAGTGCTCGATCCAACTTCTTCCTAATCAACCAGCTATCCATTGGTCTATTGGATCAAAAAGCTCCACCAAAATTTAGATCATTGAGCTGAGTGGATGAGAAGTAGTTGAGAAAATCATCATTTCTATATATGTTTCTCACCTTTTCTCCATTTACTTCTTAAGAGAATAAAGTAAAATTGAAATATTCTATAACTAAGGATTGTTAATAGAGGACCCCAGTGATTTTAGCTCATTCCAAGGCAAACTTTTATAAAATCCAAATTTTGACGTGTATGTAAAAGTAATATCGAAAGTGTTGGATCCCGATCCTTGAGTGGAATTTAGAAATGTGAATATGAAAGCAAATGAATGTGTTGGTGTATAAATGTTGTTATAAATGTTATTTGTGTCTTAATGAGATATGGGTTTATGTAAGGATGGTGAGTTGAGAAAAAAATAGCATGATGTTATTGAATATAGGAAATTATGTGTATTGAGGTTGAATGTAGAATGAAAATGTGTATGTTGATTCGTGAGGAATTCAGGAATAATTGACATAGATTTGGCCAAAGTTGCCTTCTTTGAAGTTGTAGCTTGCTCTTTTATCTTTCTAACGAGACTAAATATGCAACTTTTCGAGATCATAGTTAAGAGATATAGTTGATACAAGTTATGATGTTATATAAGATTTGTGTTTGTGACAGCTTTGATGACATGTTGAGAATTTGAGGTTTTGATGAACCAATTTAGTTGAGTTTTGAGAAGTTCATGAATTGAATTTTGTTGCTTGAAGTGTTATGAAGTGTTTAGGCCTTTGAATAAGTAAATATGTGAAGATTATAAGTGTATATGATGCTAGTTTGGTGGTGAGAAGCTTTGGAAAAAGGTTTAAATGGGTTTGGAGAACCCATGGCCGTTAAACGGACATGGGAGTCCGTTTAACGGACAGCTACGGGTCAAAAGAACCCCTTTCTATGTTTATGTACGTTAAACGGACACGGATGTCCGTTAAACGGACTTTCTCGAATTTTTCGGAATAGTTTTGGCCGTATGTGTCTGTTAAACGGACATGCATGTCCGTTTAACGGACAGCTACCGGTCACCTTGGAAAATATGCGATTTTCACCAGTTTTGAGGCCGATTTTGACTTTGAGGCCTCTAATACGAGTTGTAGATCTTGATGTTAGCTTTCAAATGGCAGAAGAACGAAGGAATTGTGATATTTGTAAAAAAATTTATGGCATTTGCGCCAAAAGATGTTCAAATAGATTTAGAGTTTAAGCATGGGTTAATGTTTTGATCATAACTCACTCATCCGACCTCGGATTGAGTCGATTCTTGAAGCATTGAATTCCTAACACATGTATCTTTCTCTCCATGAAAATTTACATCAATTGGAGTTGAATTGAAAATGTTTGATTGAATCATATGATAATCGGAATGATTTGTCTCATTCCGAGCTTGCTATTCGTCCTTCCTCATCCGACCTTGTCAAATCATTTGCTTATATCTTTTCCGTGCGACATCCGAATGACTTGGTTCTCGAAGCGTTGGATTCCTAAGACACTAAATTTTATTTTAAAGGAAAATTATGAATTTTAGAGATTTATTTGAGCAAGATCAAAGTGAGCCAGTGAAGTTTCTGCACATACTTCAGTATTTTGTGAAATTCAAGATTTTTAGAGATCCGATTGAAGTGAGGTTTGAGGCGAAATAAAGTTAAGACATGGGGATATTATTGTTAAGAAGAAATGAAATTTAATTTCGCCTCTAAGATTGTCTATTTGTGAAAGGAAGTGAATTGCTGGAACATGTGTTAGCAAATGATATGTCCGACATGTTTTGAGCATAACTTTCGATATAGTGCTCCGAATTGGATGATTCTTGAGGCATTATGAAATTAAGA
>JANITW010000006.1:15595138-15613382 GCA_027564335.1 Erythroxylum williamsii | reverse complement strand
TTATTTATATGTAAAATATTTAAAAATTATTGTTATTGACTTATTTCATATTAATTGTCATTATTATTTACTATTAATTTGAAAGCATGGTTGATGTAAACAGTAAACTAGTAAAGTATACAGTACAACTGTACAATATATTAATATGGATTATTTTGCAATTTTTAAAAATTTCAAGGACTATTTTATAAATTTAAAAAATTACCCGAAATGGTACCTAATACCGGTACAGTTTCGTTTCAGAACCTAATCTGATATCAAATCTGGTACGATATTCATAACATCGTAAGGATTCAATGTTTTTAAAATAAAAATTTAAGAGGAGATATTTGGAAGAAACTTTTGAAACGAGAGATTTTTCATAAGCCCAAAACAAAATTCATATACAATTGAACGATTTTCAGAAATCATATATGTATTTGATAAATCAGTCTATCCAGGACGCGAAACACAGTACCTCAGCATCACCGAAATTAAAGAGATGGGGTTTTATTTTGGCACAACCTTGCAGACCCTGAAACTAGCTACCACTCCCTCATCTTCTTCTCCGTCGCGCTTCATTTTCAAATCGCTTTCTTCTACCTTCGTCCCTATTTCATTTTCCCGCCACAGATACTCTCCACCATGTCAACGTCTGCCTCCAGCATTCTCTACGACTGCTGCTGCTGTTCAAGTGGCTCCAGTGACGGAAAGCAGAGGTGTTGAATTTTATTGCTTTCCTTTTCTTCTTAATCTTTAGTTTTGTTCTGAGCTTCATTGAGTTGAGTTTAAAATATTAGTGCTGAAGGCGCAATGGAAAGCAGCAATAGATTTCAAGTGGATAAGAAATAACAAAGATGCTGTTGCTCTCAACATCAAGAATCGCAACTCCGCTGCTAATTTGGATCTTGTGCTTCGCCTCTATGACCAAATGTTGTCCCTCCAAAAGGTCCCTCCTTTTCGGTAAAAAGATTAAAAGAAAAGAATTGCTTCGCATTTCATCTAATTTCAGATTCGCGTATAACAGGAAGTTGAGCGGCTTAGGGAAGAAAGGAATGCGGTTGCCAATAAGATGAAAGGAAAATTAGAGCCCTCAGAGCGTCAAAAACTTGTTGAGGAAGGTATTACTGGAAGATTTAATCTTGTTTTTCTTCTTATTTATCTCCTAATAGCTCAAAATTTGTTATCTTTGTTCTGTATCCAGGAAAGAATCTGAAGGAAGGACTCCTGACTTTGGAAGAAGACCTGCTCAAAGTCACTGATGAACTTCAACAGGAAGCGCAATGCATTCCTAATATGACACATCCAGATGTTCCCATCGGGGATGAAGATTGTTCCACAGTCAGAAAAATGGTAACACCACCGATCACTTCTCGCTGTGTGTTCTGGGCACGCAGATGTGGTTGTGGTTGTTGAAACAATTATGCAATGCGGTGAATCTTTTGTTCTGTTGTAGGTGGGTACTCCACGTGAGTTCAGTTTTCCTGTGAAGGACCATCTTCAAATTGGCCAAGAGTTGGACCTCTTTGATTTTGATTCAGCTGCCGAGGTATTATTTCTATCTGATTTAAGGTGCTATTGCATCTATTGGATCCATGGTACCAAAACATTTAATGTAGGTTACTTATAGACTAAAGCTACAGTTTTGGTAACAAATTTGATTATATAATGACGTAGATGGCTTCTTATTGACTTTTTTGATCACTTATGTTCATGCAAAGCAAATGCCATCTTCTTTGCAGGATTCACTAGTTCTTAGTTAGGAGAGCATCTTGTTTTTGTCTCTAACATACACCATTACTTTAGTTTGGTTAACCTGACGTTCCTCAGGAATAATTACAAACTTTGTCTGGTGCAGCAGAAAAGAAAAACAAACACATGCCTCATCATTGTCCCTTTTGAATACATTCATGGTGTCATTATTTTTGAGATGTGTATGTAATTGTTGATTAGAGCTCTATTATTCCATTGCTTTGATCAGCCCCTGGAATCTTTAGTTTTGGTTTTTGCGTAAGAGGATTGTCTTCTGATCAGTATGCATACTACTTTTTCTGGCTGAGCAGGTCAGTGGGTCAAAATTCTACTATCTCAAGAATGAAGCAGTTATGCTAGAAATGGCCCTTATCAACTGGACTCTGTCAGAAGTCATGAAAAGGGGATTCACACCTCTAACAACCCCAGAGATTGTAAGATCCTCAGTTGTTGAAAAATGTGGCTTCCAACCTCGAGGAGATAATACACAGGTTGGTTCCCTGGCTCATAATTTTATGGAATTACTAATTGATTCTAAGTTCATTTGCAATAATTATGTATCTCAACATCTCAACTGTGAAGCTGAGAAACTTTGCACCGTATGGTGGGCACACATGGACCAAACTTATGCTAGGGAATTGATTGCAAATATTTGGTTGTTTGGTTGCATCCTTTATGAAAATTGCTTCAGAGCCCAGGTTACTAGCAAGCAAAGGGCACATGCTTCGAAAGATTATGTTATTCCTTTTTGTTATATATTATAGAACTCTGGTCTTTTCTTTTTCGTACAAATAGGAGCCTAATGGGCTAATGTTCAACCGAAAATAGGGATTAGCCTCTCTTTCTCCTTATTGCACCCTATCTTGAGCCCACTATAAAGCTTTGGTCTTTGAATTCATTGTTACATACTTAGTTACTTCAGATGATTGACAGGTGAATTCATTGTTACATACTTAGTTGCTTCAGACGATTGACAGGTTTACTCCATTGAGTATAGCGACCAATGCCTCATAGGCACGGCTGAGATTCCCGTGGGTGGAATACATATGGATAGCATCCTTGCTGAGTCACAACTACCTTTGAAATATGTTGCCTTTTCCCATTGCTTCCGTACAGAGGCAGGTGCTGCAGGCACTGCAACCAGGTAATATCTGGCTAATGTTGGTATATTTTAAGTTTTTGTAATTTTGCCCAAAGGGCATCCTGTGAATTATCTGTGTCCAGCATTATTGTTTGGGAACATCCACTAGCATGACTGAGGTCCTATTCCAGATTTCCTTCCCACAAACCATGACAAGGTCTTTAGTTAATAGAGGCCGTAGTCGCATTGGGTACAATTCCATACTTATGAGTGTTAGTGCTCTTGGCTATACAGGATTTCTACGCTGGATCTATCTGCAGTGAACTTTTCTAAACAATTCTATAAGAACTTGAAATCTTCTTTCCAAGAATGCAGAAAGAAGTTTATATTCTGTAACTTCCGTGCATTGTTTTTACAAGAGTTTCCTCTGA
This sequence comes from Erythroxylum williamsii, assembly GCA_027564335.1. NCBI lineage: Eukaryota > Viridiplantae > Streptophyta > Magnoliopsida > Malpighiales > Erythroxylaceae > Erythroxylum > Erythroxylum williamsii. Next base: position 15,610,139 of record JANITW010000006.1, on the reverse strand, counting down.
TATATATTCTATTCATATCAGAACGGAAATAACTGCTCCTGCTGATGATGAAACTAGCCGAAACTTATCTTTAGTAACTGGTGTCAAAATAACTGCTAATAAGTACATGCTTACTAGATACGACGTTATTTGAGAATTATTGATAAAAAAGTACTTCTGTGGACGTATTTGTGGTCAAGATAGATGTTAGGATCTAACTTGTATCATTATCATCTGAGACTTATGGCACATAAAGAACATATGTTTACTCACTCATGTGAGCTTTTTACTTGTTTGAATATTAGCCTTTTCCTATGCGTTTGGTTTATGTTTTCCTTCGATGTATCCAAATATTGTGTTAGAAATGCTTGGATGAACAAGATGTTGGCATTTGGAACAGGGGTCTGTATCGTGTCCACCAATTCAGCAAGGTGGAGATGTTCATTTTTTGTCAACCAGAGGAGAGTGAGTTCTACCACGAGGAGCTCATCAAGATTGAAGAAGACCTCTTCTCATCACTTGGTTTACATTACAAGTTGGTGGTTCTGTAATTCTTGGGTGATTGTTTGATTCTACTTATGTTTCCATTCACTTGTTTTAATATTCGTATTCCCTACAGAACTTTGGATATGGCCTCTGTGGATTTAGGTGCACCTGCTTACCGCAAGTTTGATGTGGAGGCATGGATGCCTGGTTTGGGACGGTATGGTGAGGTATTAAGCTTATGTCAGTTTCTATTAACTAAGACACCTTTAAATTTGTTCCACTTACTTTCTGAAACTCGTTTTGTCATTGTCCATAGACATCCCTTTTATTTGGTTTGCAACTCTTCCTTTTAACTCATAATCTTTATGGTTGTTCAATTGTGGTGTTTGACATGATGATGTTCTACGGGACAGATATCAAGTGCATCAAATTGTACTGATTACCAGAGTCGCAGATTAGGAATCCGCTATCGCCCATCAACACCCGCTGCAACGAATCCTAAAAAGGGAAAAGGCAACCTTGCTCCACCGGTTTTTGTCCACACTCTAAATGCAACAGCTTGTGCAGTTCCTCGTATGATAGTCTGCCTGCTGGAAAACTACCAGCAGGAAGATGGCAGTGTCATTATCCCTCAGCCGTTGAGACCATTCATGGGTGGGCTGGAGTCTATAGTTCCTAAATCCGCAAGGAGATAATTGGGATCACTTTAGTTGGCTTTGTGCTGGGAATCATTAATGGACGGCACATTTGGATGATTTCACTTGTTTACACATTTCGCCGCTTATCAGCAGTGGGAGGATTTACGACCTGAGGGCGACAAGGACATACAAGGTCTGTTTTGTTACAGATAAGCACACTGCCGTTTAGTGACAACTCTTGAGGAAGAGTAGTTGCCCGGGAGAAAGGTCAGGAGAATCCAAGCATTTGTCTTGACATTTGGATAATACCCTTGGCAGATGTATATGACTGCTGTTAGGTGGCTTAGAGTGAAGATAACATCAACACTCGAGTTTAAATAAATTGTTTATTGTCTTGTGTATGCCCACTTTGTTACACTAAACTAGACTAGAAAACTTCGATTTGCTAGGGGCCACGGACAGTCATCTCATATTTGACAATATGCAAATAAAGGAAAATTTAACTATTGCCAGAGTTATTGGAATTAGGGACACGGATGCACTCTGGTTAGTGTTACTTGAGAAAATTACCTTAAGGTAACTGCTGTTTACAGAGTCTAGCGCAGCATAACTATGCCAAAAAAATGCAAAACGAAGATGCTGAACCTTGAATGCCCATTGCTTCCTCTATAATTTCAGTTTGGTAACATCAATTCTTTGCACGGGATAGGTATACGCTTCATAATTGATTTGTTGGCCCAAGGAACTTAATTTCGTGATTGTAGTTATCAGGTCAACCTGAAATGGAAACCATTTGCACACAAAGAATAAGAAAAAAAATATAACCAATTCATCAAAAGCAAATACTAGGACACGAATGCCTCTACAAACTAGGTAAGCTCTCGGCAATTATTGCACAGACCTCATAATCTGTCTGTGACACCGTCTCCCGACTTCGTTGGTACTTGACAACCCATCGTTCAACATCAGGGTCAGTAGCCAGTAAAGCCTCAGTAGCTGCTTGATCAGGACCCAAAAATGCAGACATTACAGCTAACTGGCAAACCATGAAATGCAAGAATAGAGCAATATCAGTTGCGATAACGCATCTCTTTCTATTGTTGGTACAAGATCTCTGCAGCGTAGGCAACATGTGCTTTCTTTCTATTGAAACAACTCAGAACATACCTGTCGGGGACCTAAACCAACTGCTAAAAATTTGTCTTTCATTTGCTTTACAGTTGCTTTCTCCCACAGGGGGACCCTCCCCTCTGGATCTGGCTCCGGGGCATCAGTCCTCCCAAATTGCTTATCAAACAAACCCCACTGCAGATGAATCAAATATTCATGTTATATGTTACAGGATGCAATTTCCATACGTAAAGTTGCAATTTATACAACTTCATTATAACACAATCGAATGAAAAAATAAAAAAAACCTGTCCATTTGAACCGTAAGCAGTGTATAGTATGCTTCCCTTCTCTTCATTACCACCACACTTGCGAATGGCAGAAGCAAGAAATGTAGCCTTGATGGCACTTTGTGCTGAAAAGAATAAGAAAATTCAACTAACTCGCTTCATTTTGTCTTCATGCAATTGCCTCATATGACAACGTTGTAACTAGGAACACGAAACGAACTTGAGAACATAACCTGCATATTGGATAAGATCTGCATAGGAGATGGGTCCGCCCTTGGAATATGAATCTATCTCTTTCTTTGCATCCTCCAACAAATTCATTGCTGCAGAGAGTTCCTTATTTTCAGGTCGGCTTATCTCTGAGCTTCATGCAATCAAGAAGGAACCAAAAAGGTGAAAAGAAACACTTAAAGTTGCTGAAATACTAAACCAACTTCCGTTATAGTATGAACGTAAAAGGGACCAACTCAGAACTTGCTAAAAATAGAAAAACTATAAATTTGATACATAATTAAACATCTGATTCCTTGTGTGTAATAAATACCTGAATCTTATGGATCCATTTGGACCACCAGATTTTGTAGCCTGCAAACTTAATCAGAGGTCACTGAATTAGGTTCTCTTTTCAACTTTGTTTTACTTTTTCACAGCAATGAGAGGTAAATGTTTTGTCTGACCTTATCATAAGTCATAGCATCGTTAAGTGCCAATTGAAGTATAGATGGGATGAGTTCAGGTTTCCCCTGAGATTTATGTATAAACAGCGAAATTTAAAGCACAAGGCAAGGATGATGAGATAAATCAAGACTTGCAGACAGGATCTTATCGCTTACCTTTATTGCTGTGGAAAGGGTCTGCCTGATATTTGCTGCAGGAAAGAAAAAGAAATTGGGCAGAAACTCCAGCTGGTCTTATAAGATGGAAAGCTAATCTTTGAAGCACTTACATTGAAATTCAGAGCGTTGTCTACGTTGGACAATATCAGCGGCATTAGCCATTTCGACAAAGGATCCTGAGCTTGATATAATTCCCTAGGATCAAATCACAACTGGCAAAAACTCATCATCATATCATTCCAAATTGGATTTCTGAAGAAAATTTTTACATGGTCATAACGGTTTCCACATCAACCTGCTTGATCAAGCTATTACATGAGTTAAGAGGAAAGAGTATAGAAGGAAAAGATACATTTGTGGCTCACATTGTATACGAAAATTTTCTTGCAAAGTTGTATTTATGCCCTCAAGTTTGCCAACGTTGTGGATATAACTAATTGATTTTTCATTAACAAAAAAAGTGTCTCTTACCATACCGATGGAGGCACTTAAGAAGCTTTTCAAAACATCTCTACGCCGGACTCCGGTTCCACTAGAGAGATCAGTTTCAATCTTACTGCACCTTATAGCACCCTATTCTCATTCATATAAAGAGAAGCAGAAGTATTTACATATAACTTATATTAGAAAACTTGCCCTCGTTTCTACAATGCAGAAGGTTGAGGGAACCAAACTCACAGTCTGGGATTGGAAGGGACATCGAGTGGTAGCTCCAAGAGACGGGAAGTGAAGGAGAGAAGGCACTGTGGACAAGAAAGAAACTCCCATGTTGTTCTTCAACTACTGCTCTCCGCCACAAAGACAGTAATGCAGAGGAGCTTGGAATTAGTAATCGTTAAGAGCAAAAGAGTAGATATGTTGAGTCTATGGTGGTGGAGTGCGCATGTTTGTCACTGAGATTTGTGTTATCTTTTCCTGATCCTCAAATTGGGCCATCCATCCACTTATCTGGTTGGTTCTTTTCTATTCTAAGTCCAGCCCATAATCAGGTTTCACAGCACATTAATCGGAGAAAAGATCTTCTGTTCAATATTATTCTGTCTTATTCTGTCTCATAGAATCTTAACCATTTATTTTGCGAGACCCATGCAGAATCTATGTAGAACCCATATAAATAAATGGTTAAGATTCATTGGATACAATAAAACATCATAATATTAGACAGAAGATCTGAACTTCGTTAATTAGGCATATCCACTGTTGCATGTTTGATTTCTAAATGCATCCTGCTTACAAATCTGTAAAATCCAAAATCCGCCCATGTCGCTATCCACGAAATGCTTTCACCAACAACCGCTTGGTGGCTGCCGATAGGATCGAAGATGATAACAATGGGCGTAACTTCTAAGTTCTAGCAGTAAACGTTCATGGGTGAAGCTGATGGCCTCAGACCCATTCAATTTCAGGATTAGCCCATCAAGTCGTTCGGGTTTAGTTCACTTTGTTCACTTCAAGTTCAACAAGTTAATTATTAAAGACATATGGCAAGGCTTCACGTCAACAACCAACCCTGCTTCACTGTCAAATTTCAGATTGAGTAGTAGGATGATGATGATAGAAGGAGAGGGACGAACAACATTATTGAAATAGAACAAAGAGTTTGTGAAAAATAGAAATAATAATGATTCCGTCACTTTATGAGCCTTGAATGACTATGAATCATATACATGCACCTTTCTCCCAAAAAAAGAAAAAACATGTATATTGTAAAGTTTTAAAATGTATAGCCAATGAATGAATCGCTTATCCCCCACCCAAGTCTGTAAGGCTCTGCTGTCAGATTCGGTTGTTCTATTCTCTCGTCTGCACCTAATCATATTGTCCCTTTTCCTCGGTATTGCTGTATAGGTAGCTAAATATATATATATACATACGCTCCGTGTCCCTTATTCCAGCCAAGTCACAGCCAGCTAGCAGCACCTTCATTGAACTATGATTCATAGATTTGCTGCGATTGATGCAGGCCCAGAGATTTTTTCGATGAAGAAACTTGCACTTACAGCCATCAAAGCCTACTTGATTACCAGAGAAGTGTTCACACTTACAGCCATCAAAGCCTACTTGATTACCAGAGAAGTGTTCACATTCATTGATGGTCTCTGACATAAACAATCGGGCAAAGGATTTACATAAAATGCTTCTTCTGACCGAAATCTATCCATGCCCTTTGTTCCTGTGATAGGACCCTTTCTCTTCCTTGGAGCACCTTGTCTGAGCAACCAAAGGCAACGGAGAAAATGAAAATTTTGCACTTAGCTTAATGTTTACGGAATTGTACATGTTGACTGATTAAAGAAATGGAATCTTTTCTATATCACTCTAAATTGTTTAAAATATCTGTATCATTTGATCAATTACCAATTACATATAAAAATACAAGGCTTGAGAATTTTCAGAATCACATACCTCTTTTTGTGGAGTTCTGTGATCAGATAACGTAACTTTTTCCCTTCTCTCAATTTTCCACGGTCAACCTTATCGAACAAACGAACAAGTTCTTTCCTATTGACAATTGGAGATGGTCAAAAGGCAACTACAATTCAAAGCAGCTGATCAATATAACAGGAAGGGACAATTACCTGTCTGGAGAAATTGTTTTCCTATGTCCCAGAAACCTACGATGACCTTCAACTGCTCTTGCCATGTTTCCAGAGTATGACGGAATGAACACATCACTTTCAATTGACACAATATAGTCAAGAGCAGCCATTTGCGATGCATGATCAGCAAATGGTTCAAGCTCCTCAACAGAGGCCAACTTTTCCTGAAAAAATAATGATATGATGGATGCAAATCAAAACTAGATGGCCAGTGAGCCACATACAATTTTTCTATTGCTTTCGCCTGATGTCTCATAATATCAACAATTGGAGACACAAATGTATCAACCCCTATTGTTTCCTTATGTGGCTTTTTTGTGTGTTAAAAGTGCAAGAGGGAGAGATTTGAATTTATCCTATATATCAGACTACAATGGATTTGAAATCAAATATTACCATTTACCACTCAATTTGAGGATTCTTATATCTTTGGTGATGAAATGAGCAAATACTACGTATAATTTAACATGAACAAGGCATTTTTAAACTAGCGGAAACTGAATTCTTTCGAATGACAGCTCTTTGTAGTTGGTATTACAATCTATGGACGACACATTCTTTTCTTTTTGACAAAAGATAAACTCCAATAGCAGTAAACAAAAAGGGAAGTGCATAACTATCAATAAGACTAAGTCATCACAAATACAAACCTTACTCATCAAAATGGGATAGCGGGATCTTAGATCAGCCATGTGAGTATCACCTCCATATATCTCTCCGGAAGCAATGTATATGGGTGTGTTTGATGGATATCCGAGAGCAGTGAGAAACATTGCAACCTCTTTGGGTGTCAATGGGCAATAACCCTTAGATCTCTGCTCCCTGGCATCAATCTCCTTCACTTTCCAATGCACAGTTTCTTCTCTGCAAGTAGCAGATTAATCACCAATATAGAGTCTAGTACATTTTATTGAGCTCTGAGGAACTTACAGCACAAATATCAATACCTTATTGTCTTTAATTCATCCGCTTCAACAGGGGATAAACCATACGTGCATCCGCTAAAAGCTAGCATATCCTTCTCGTATCTTAAATGTAGAGCAATATACGGGCCATAGGACCTCATTCGATCTACCAACAACTATAAGGTGAATGTGAAAGAATTCTTAATGGTAGTCATCAAGTATGTTGCACGAGAAACATACACTGCATTAAATCATGAAGGGAAAAATGTATACTCATTTACTTTTCCCATTGCTTCAATTCTAGGTGCAAAGCGTAGGGCTTCATAACATGCACGGCATCGCAGTTTCTGAATGTCTGGAGGAAGATTGTTATTTGCTAGGCGAGAATCAGACTTGGCTGCTCGAATAACCTATTGATTAATTGCAATGACAAAACACTTTCAGACCAAGAAAGCAAAACAGGCTGAACTGTTTCAACAGATCTACCTGGTAGTCTTCCCACAGGCTTGCTATCTCATCCTGGTAGTAGTCCAAACCAGACCAGCTTCTAAAATGCTTAACTAGTCTGGCAGAAGCAACTACGTCGTTTGGAAGCTTTTTCATAATCTTCACATCATTAGCTAGAGCATTGATAAAGTGATCTTGGTCAAAAACATCTGAGAAATTGCTGCAGAATAAGTGGACAACAAAGTTATGAACTCATGAAGATGGAGAAGATGAAATGGAATAAAATAATTTTTAGAGAGTTAACAATACCTGGAATCTTGCCAAAATGACCGTTTATCCAACTCTGGGATTATAAGAGTAGCATTTATGATACGGGCAACAGCCACCATGTCACATATCTGCATTTCAGAATGACAATATCTTGAGAATATAAAAACAAAAAGATGCGAAACTAATTTAAAATTAATAACTAGTCAAGATAATAGTACATATTAATAAAGATCAATTATTATCTTGAAAATGAAAACAATGTCATGAAACTGAGAACTGCGTTTAGGAGAATCGATGCATATGGAACATGAAAAGAACAAAGATTTAACCAAAATCTGGGCACAGGAAGAAATCATAAATTGTTTCAAGCTGATTATAAAGTATGTAACGATACAAATGCTGAAGAATTCCACAGAGGGGAAATGAAAACGGAAATTCTAAAAACTGCTTGAAAAGCTTAATTAGAAAAGGTGCATATAGAAAAAAAGCAAAGTAGAAAGAATTAGGAGGCAAGCAGAAATGAATTGTATCTTTTTTCTAACAAGAAAACATAACAGAAAGCTTCAACATTCAGGTGGTTGATAGAACCATAACTACCAGGAAAAGCAAGAAAAGTATTTGTTAAAACAAGAAACGGCAGATGCTGACCCCCGCTCGCATCTGGTTAAGCCCACCATTTGCATGAACTAGAAGGTAACCTCTCGACTTTGCAGGAGCTGAATGCCCACCAGAAAAAGAATTGTCAGATCACATACACACTGATTTATCAGGAGCAACACAAGATCATATTTCAAAGCAAAATACTTACGAGTATATTCACGACTAGGAAGCGAACAGGGGACATAGCCGCGATTATGTGGATTCTTCCATAGCAAAGCGATGCCGGAATTCCCAGTTGCACCACCAAACTGTCAAATCTAAAGGAGTGAAAACATGAAAGATGCATGACTGTTTTGTCTTAGTACATACATCCATACTACACCCACGAGCCTCCAGCCAATCAAACATGTACACAAGCACACTCAAACGAAAGATCTCCGTTAGTACATACACATATTAATTAGCATTATCTGTGATTGCTTCGTTTAAAATGAAAGACCTGTTCTATATAAAATGAACTGATGGGTTGTAGGAATAAATAAGACCTTGTGAGAGGGAAGAGGCCCTTTGGACCGGTGAGGCGGAGTGAGCTCGCTCCTCAAGCTTTGCCCTTCCTCAGCTCTTAAGCTCTGTTATTCCAATTCAATTTCATCATAATTAACTAGCTTTCTCATGAAAAATCGCAATTAGGCAAAAACAAAACCATTTTGTTAAACAAGAAAAATGGATTCCTTTTCTAATCGACCATTTTACCAACTCCCAATAGTCTCTGATACTGTATCAATCAAAAATTCAAAAACTGGATTTTTAAAATAAAAAAAGAGAGAAAAAAAATGCTTAAAGACCAAAAAGAAAAATTAAACAAAAATGTCAGGAGGCACAGTGAATCATCAAGCGGAAGCAGAAAGAAGGTTCCAGAGGAAAGTGAAGAACGATACACCTAACAGAGATAATCGAAACATACGGTGGCAGTAGGGAGCGTCTGAGGATCAAGAAAGTTAGGGACTCTAGAGGAAGGGAACACGTGGAGGTGAACCGACATGAGCACCACCATGGCTATTGAGCACACGGCGCACGTTATCATCTTCCTCAACACCACCACCGCTCTACGCCGCCGTTTCTGCATCTTCCACAAAACCGAAACAAAGAGCACACTTTCCTCTCGCTCTGTCTTAATGCCTTACAAGTATATGGTGATTAGAAACGGCGTGAATAAGCGAACAAAGAATGGGACATATCCAAAGAGCAGAGAAAATCACACTTGGTTACTAAGCAATGTATCTGTCGTCTCTGTGTGGGGTTGTTCGTTGTGCCTTTTTAATGGAGAAAGAAGGAGGCTGAATCGGGTCGGTTTCTGTTCTCGGGTTTAGGTAGTTGTTTGCCATAACTGTAGCTGCTTTTTTACTAAATTTTCTTTAATATTATCGGTTTATTGCATTTTATGTAATTAAAAAAGCGAGAGAGAGAGAGAGAATGGGCTTTACTTAGATACAAACAAGCATAGGAATACAATTTACGGTAGGTAAGAGCGACGGACAGACTTAAAGCAGACGTTACGGACAGATCCTAAATATAGGAACTAAAATTAAAATTTGGTATTTGCGAATGTAATAACTACTTACTAGAATGTATTTTTTTTTTTTAACTCACAACGTGTTTTAAGAAGTTCTCAATTCTAAGAAGACGTTTTTAAATTAGTTACTCTCAGGCTAATTCCGCTTTTGTTATTTAGGACTTACTAGAATGTATTTATTTAGGACCAGCTTTTGTTGTTTCTTTGGTAATGAAATTCACTCATTTAGCTCGTAAGATTGAGATTTGAAGCCTGAATCTTAGCAAGATTATATCTTGAGGCCCTAAAACCTAGTGAAAACGTGATTTATCATGTATAGTTAAACACAACAGATTTAAATGGACTTCTTGTTGACGTTTGACTTTCTGATGACTTAATGGTCCCTGCATAATTAGTGTGGATCTCAAGGCGTGTGGGCATTGAATTTGCATGTGCTCAGGATTTATAAACACTATGAACTTGAAAAAAACATTAAAATCCTCGGTTCGATCCGAAAGGCTCATGGACGAAGAGTCACATTCCTCAAATAATTGTCAGTGGGTTGATTTTTGATCACTTGTAAGATTAAGGTATTATGCTTGACGTAAAAAATGGTATGAAAATATTACGGTGAGCATTTGGGAAGTATATAAAAGAAGAGTGTGTGTGAATAAAGTTGAAATTGGTGGAACGAGAAGACGACAAGAGCTATGTGAAGACAGTCTGACTGTGTCGATGGGGAGCTCGTGAACCTCTTCTCGTTTTTTATGCACTTTTTGCTTAGTAACACCGCCGTATGATGTGGACCAAAAAGGAAAGTACAGTATGTGAAGCAGAAAGAGATACCAAAGATTGGGGCTCTCTTGTCTTTAACACCTTCAACTTCGAGCGTTTGTAGAGGGATGGAGTCTATTGTTGCTTGAAACACGGGGCTACATATATCGATAACTTTGTGCATCTCTTATTATTCCAAATTTTGGATAAAAGAAAAAGGACAGATTGCATTGCATTATCGTTTAGAATTCATAGTCGTTGCTTCGAGTCAAAAGAAACTAAATCCACGGACTGCGCGTTACTCACGCTAACTCCATTTTCACGATGATTGGCTATCAACTAGATTTTCCGTTAGAAAATGATGGGGTATGTGCAAATTGTCTCTAATTTCCTCTAAACAACAAATTAACATGATTAAAAGTTTTAGAATGCTTATCACATAGCTAGATAAAAGACAAGGATGATGATACCAGGGAATCATATTACAGAAGGATATGTACATTATAGAGCAGAGTACATGTCGTCCCTTAAACTTTAAACAAAAGACAACACGTGAAACAGCAGAATTTTCACGTTGATTCGACCATCATTTTATAACATTCGAAGGGCACCGTCTCATCTTTAATCTCCTAACTCTGAGATCCTTTTGCTTCGACGTGTTTAATAGGCAAGGCATCAGCGTCAGCGTCAGCGTTGGCATCAGCATCAGCATCCCATCCAATCCATACCTAAACGAAATTTTCCGTGGCATAATATTCTCATTTTTCAAAAAATCACGAGTATGGTTTTCGTTTATATGTCTTTGTGAGCATAATTGGGTTGATGATGTTGGAAAACGTGTCAGCAGATCCAGGTGAGATGTAGTGGGTCCAAATGTCTTTATGAACTGAACAGAGCAAGGAAAGAACAAAGGCAAGCCGCGTGAATGGGTTGAACCACAAACTTTAAAAAAAAAAAAAAAGACGAATTTTAACGTTGAGTCGCGAAGGATGATTGAACCAGTGTTTTGAAACTCAGACTGATTATTGAACCGGAGATTTTATTGATCACTGATTTAATCGGTTCAATCGGTTCAATCACCGGTCAAACCGGTGTGACGTCATAGTTATGCAATAATTGTATTTAATTATATATAATATTAAAAATATTAAAAATACAAAAAATACCAAAAAATAAAAATAAAAATTTTATTGAACAATGGTCAGACCGGACCGATCCGACCGATTAATTGACCGATTTTAACCAGTTCATACTGATTCAATTGAAAACTAATTTTTAAGGATAAATCAGACCGAATAGTCGACTGATCACTGATTAAATCAATCAAACCGATTAAACCGATCAAATCGACCGATCCGATCCGATTTTCGAAACAGATATTAGAATTGTGTCCTTGCATCCGCATGAGACGGTCTGTCTATAAAGACAAAGATAGCTTCTGATTAAGACCAATACAATTGTACTATTTACCCACCACCGTTCAATAAATGAAGCCACCAATTTGCATTTGCTTCGTTTTATTTCAACATTTATTTGCAGCTTTTCTTTTACAATAATATAAATATTTCCACTTAAATAATAATATATACTAATACAAACTTTTCCAACTTGTTCGGTCCCTCAGCTTACGTTTACACTTGACCTATTCCTCCGGAATGACCGCTATATTAGTTTGTATACGTTAAGTATTAACTCATTCAAACATTAGTAGTTGGTATATATCTACATGTTGGACTTACCTGGTAAACTATATTTATATACGGATATTCGAAGAAAACGTGTACTAATTTATTTCTCTCCTTCAGATGATTAATTTCTTCTCCTTTGAAACCATTGTTCTTGACCCCAAACCTGTTAGTATAAGTCAACCATATGCTCACCAACGAGTTACAGTACAGGTTTTAAGCTTTTACAGCACTTTGGAATTGGATGCAGCGACTATTCTTGGTCGGGGACACTTAATCAATGTAGAGGTGAAAGGAGACTAGGAGTTTTTTTCATAGCATCAGCCGTTTTCGCAGATACCAACACACGGCTGGACCACCGTCTCTCTCGCTGACTGACAATCTTAATATCCTTTTCTATAAGACATCAACTAGTAGTAATTTTTTGTCCAAACAAACTTTCCAGCGGTTCATAGGGCAGACAAATAAGACCGAAGCAACAACGGACAACTGTCCGAAAATGACACCCTATTCTGCGGTCTTAATCGACAGCGATCGCCTCTTCACATGGACATGAAATGTTCTGTACCTAAATTTATGTACCAATTTTCTTTATTTGAATCTAAATCATCTATTTGTACGAGACTCGTTTAAATGAACAATTTGAATTTACTATGATATAGTTGGTATATAAATTTAGGGACAGAAAATGTGTCCCCCTTCATATGGCAAAAGGTGTCAGATGTAACCGAGAGAATTGCAAATGATTATCAGATTTTTAATTATAAATTACAGACATTTAAAATAATTAAAAATTAAGAATTGATTTAATAATTACAGGAGTTTTTCTATAAATATAATTATATCTAAAGTGTAATTGCATTTATATATACGGAGAAGATCATTCAACTACAGTCGCAATTACGTGTAACCCAGTATTATAATGTTTTATTGCAACTGATGTTGGCTTCCGCGTCATCACCCTCTCCACCAAAAACTTCAAAACTTTGAGGTCCACACACGGCCGCATCTCATCCAGTGCGCACTCGCTAGTTGTGTGTGTGAAGTCAACCAGAGCACTCATGATCACGCTCGGCATGCTTTCAAGTCCCTCTTTATATTGGAAGCAAATATATGCAACCGAAGTCTCCATTGTATATCAGCATTGGATAAGGGACTCGAGAATAACAAAAGAATTTGCGTTTAATATTTTTAAATATAGTCAATGTTGAAGTAGTTGAAGTAGTGGCTGTTGGAATAGAAATTGAAAGTGGTGGAAGGTTTAAACTTGGTTATAGTGGGTTGACGACTTGAAAGATGCAAACATTTTCTTAGTTGGAATCATAACTGAGTGTCCACAAGTGACTAACACTTCCTGGTCCTAAGCTCACCTAACCCTAAGCATTCAATAAAAACGTATTAAACAGAGCATATGCAGAGACAAAACATGAAAGGAAAAGAATGGTCAAGAGCTGAGGCTGTACTAAGGAAAATCCCGAGATGGAAAGTGCGGTTGGTTAATGTCGTTTTCGGTGAAACTTCAACATCTCCTTTATTGGCTCTGTTCGGCTTTAAATTTTCCAGCCAACCCAACCGCAGGGTCCGGGACCAAATTGATTTATTAAGTCGATATCATATGTTTACGACTTAAAACCAAATAATATTTGTTTTTGCATTGGTAGCATATTAAAGCTACTTGAGTAAACTACCATGTCAAATCACACTTGATTATTAAACCCACTAGTGCATACAAACCAGTGGAGCACGAAAATTATACCATATACATTTGTAATTATCATCAAAATTATTTCATTAACATCTTTTATTAACTCTCTTTTTTTCCTAAACAAAGCATATGTTGACTCTTTACTATGATATCTATCACTGACACCAGCTTATGATGAATCCAAAATAGATATAGGACATGTTTGGGTAACAACTGATTAATTAAAAATTAGTTGATTGACCAAAATCAGTTGTTTGACTTAGTTAAATAGTTGATAAAATTGTTTAGTAACCCAATCAGCCAAAAACAAGAAGTTGCTCTACAGGAACATTTGCTGATTACCCCAAATCAAAAAATGTCAAATTTGCCCTAACTTTTTAACCTCCCTCTCGTCTCTCTTGTTTTCTCCAGCAGAGTCGCTAACTTTTTTCTCTCTACTCTTCTTAACCAGATCAATCGTCCAAATCATGCGTCCTTTTCATACGACGGGATCTGTTCATCGCCTGAGCAGCACTCTAACAAACGCCCCAACAACGATTTCTCCTCTTAACTACCGAACCTTTTTCCTTCTTTCATAATCCTCTTATCTCCTTCTCTCTTCTATCGAGCTTAAGCTGAAGCCTTCGCAATACTTGGTTTGGTTTTATGATTGTTTCCTTCTTTGTTTTTTTAACTGGTTTTGATATGATTTTCACGCTTTAATCTCTTCACTTCTGTGTGTTTTATTTCTAGAGTTTTAGAGAAAGTTTCACGGCAATGGAGCTCTTAAATATCCAACCTAGTGAACTCAGGTTTATGTGTAAGTTTTAGTGCTTCAATTTGGCAATCTTGATGCTTTTTTTCTTTTATGGTGGTGTTTAAGAGAGCTATTGCAATAATTGGTAACGTTTACTAGAACAAAAGATCCCATTAGTGTTGTTTTGATTATTTAAAGTACATGTCAATTGCGTTTTTGGATTTGCTCCCTTTCTATTTAAATGAATTAGGCCCTTAGTTATGTTACCTAACAATCTTACCTTTGCAGCCAATCAACTTGAAAAATCGCAGATGGGGCCATTATTTCCTCTATAGGTGAGGAATGTCTATTTGTTCCTTATTTCCATTATTCCTATGATTTTTCATAT
>JANITW010000006.1:15457794-15471460 GCA_027564335.1 Erythroxylum williamsii | reverse complement strand
GATTTATACTTTTTATTTTCTTCTTTTAAATTATATGCTTTGTCATTTTTATATGGTTTCACAAAATTTTCAAATAGTTTTAACATGAAGTTTGTAATATAATGATATACGATTCTTACAAAAAACAATAAATATTGATATATGGTAAGCAATATAATACAAGGATATATGGTAAGTAATACAAGATTTTAATTAGAAGTTAATAAGGTTTCACGCCTACTCCATCGAAAAGAAAAGAAATAATTATTTTTTTAAATTTCAAGTGACATGGACTCGGTAAATAAGGTAAATGAGTTCTTATGTTTGGATTCCTTAGAAGGCTCCTTGCACATTCAACGACATCAATTGAAGCTGTCTTATTGACACCCTCTTATAAAACTTATTGGCTTTAACTAAGCTAGCAAAAGATACAGTGAACGATTTCCCAGATGCAATATAGATTATTAAATTAGATGAATTGCACATACAATGTGTTTTACCTAAGGAACAAATAGTAGAAAACTTAAAAAGCTAGATCAAACGGTATAAGGAACCTAAATTCAAACATGTGCATGCCTGATTGAATGATTCCATCATTGTCATAATGAACAAACATAGTTTTTGCAATTGACGACTGTTTCAAAACAATTAATTTCCCTAATCCTGTACAGACCGTCAGGACATTGTCACCGCCTCCATTTTTATCTACATTCTCTTGAAGATTCAAGGAAGCTTTACACAACATATAGTATATACAATCACACATTCATCTAATAGTTCTATAATAGAAAATGAGATACATATAATAAGAAAGAGAGCTAATTTAGATGATACTAAAATTTTTGAATAAGAAGATCAACCATTAAAGAAAAGCGGTGATTAGACTTTGATGAGGAGATTTTTTGTGCATCTTTTTATTCTTTATCAGGGTGAATTCTATCACATTCCTCCCATCGGAGCTCATTTTTACCATAAAAAACTATTTGCTATGTCGACATTCAACGATGAATTACTGTTAACAATTTTATTCCAAAAGGTTAATAGAAATAAAAACAAGTCATATATATAATCAATATAGAAGTAGATTGTACAATTTAATAAGGAAACGAAAAATTATATAAAGTTACATGCAATTGACAAAATATTCACAGAAGAAGCAAAGATCATTGTAACTTAATTTTTTAACTATCCAAAAATTCCCTACATAAGCACATTTTATGTTTGCCACTCACTGTTAAAGATAAATAAAACCCAAAGCACATACTACAAATTAATAAGTGATTTGACATCTTTAAGGATAGAAGACTTCTTATTTAAATGTTCTTTTCATATCTGACACACTTTTAATATTATTAATAGACATCTATAAGTCAATATAACTGGTTGAAGTTGAGTTTATAACCTATTCACATAAGAAAAGAAAGTTTGTATTACATATAATATTAGGAGTTTTATACATTGTCTATTCCAAACATAAGTCACAACCTACATAAACACACAACCAAATTATACACATATACCATATAACTTTTTAAGTCTTATATCATCAAATCTAATACGAAGATGCTTATCAATCAAGGTAAAGTTCATTACTTAACTTTGCAGTTGTGATCAATCTAAAAATTAATTTTGAACATGGGTATAAATATAGTGCATTATGTCTAGCCAAAAACATCAACAAAAGAGAACATCTTAAACTTGAACTTATAATAAACAATAGAAATATTGTAAATAAGAAGCAACACTGAGGAAATGACTTTGGAGATCTTGGATAATCATTAACGCACATAAATATCCCACTTCTCCATGAATAATAACAAAAGGTAAAAAGAAGAACAAAAGGTGAAAAGTAAGACAAAGGAACCCATACCTGGTAACTTGACCAACTTGAAGAAGAAGATCACCTTTGATGGTTCAGCCTTAACTAGGAAGCATCTGGAGACTTTGTCAGCTGGGGAGGATTTCTTCACCTTATTTATAAAACACTATCGTAGATAGATTACCTTGTTTGTTGCTTACAACAATGTTATCATTTTTTTTGCTTTGTTAGTAGTTATGGGTTACTTGTTGTTTTGACCATGCTTGTTGTAGGAGAGGTGAATGTGGTTTTGATTAACTGTGCTTATTGTAGGAGAGATGTTTTCTCTCTAGAGACTATTCCAAATATGCATAAATCATTATATTACAGTTATTATCTATACATTCATATATCATTATATTAATTACAATATAATTAAAAATAATTACAATATAATAAAAATGGAAATGAATAATAAAAATTAATATCATATTCATAAAATTAAATAAAATATTGTTGACAACGATTTTAAGTGTAAAAATAAATTTAGCTAAAAACAATGTCATTTAAATTTTTTTACAAAAGTTTAAACAGAAAATTAATTAATATTACATAGATTTATACTTTTTTGTTTTTCTCTTTTAAAATATATGATGTGGTAATTTAATGTGTTGTCACAAAAATATATTTATTATATATAAATTCTATAATATTTATTGAATTTCTATATTACATAAAACTTGTTAAATATATAAATATATATGAAAATATTTGGCAATGACTAACAAAAATCGTTTCATCGTCAGTGTTTAACTTTTTGGTGATGTTTCTCTGAATTTGTCTCCAATGGTCTTCAATTGGCAACTTTTTTTTTGAATCATCACCAAATGTTTTCCATATTTCTTTTGAATTAATAAAAAATGACATCGTTTATTTCAAAATGAAGCTCTCTTATCTTCATTATTTTGTTGTCATATTTCCTTTAGTTTTTCCATTGAAAAAGAGTCATCTATTGTGGTCATCCCCGGTTTGTTGTCTTCATCTCCAGTTGTTTGTCTGTCCAGGTCAGTTGTCCTCTAGGTATTGTTTTTATGTTTTGCTTTCAAGAAGCCTCCTTTTTGTGTTTTGTTTTTTCGCTACATTATCATTCTCTAGGTTTTGTGTTCTTCTTTCGGTCTATGGCTTTTTGTTTGTGTTTGGAAGATGGTGAATTGTGTTTTTGTTCTCGTTGTGTATGGTTTGACATTTTTAACGATCTTGCATGCTTGTTTGAGGAAAGCCTACCAATTATTTGATGAAAGGTCTATTAAAGAAGTCTTACTTTTTTTGATTGTTTGTGACAAACTTATGAGTTTTTATGAAAGGAATGCGATGCCCTTTTGTTAACTTAGTATAATATTTAATACTCTATTATATATTAACCAAAATGTAGATATGATACATCATCAATTTAAGTAAATTCATAACCTTGTATAAATAGATAGGTACATGCCTACAAAGATTTCTCATACTATGGTTTTGGACCTTTAGCATCACCTAGTTTTGAACTTACAATAATAACAATTTTATATTATTATGCATAAAATGAATCAAACAAATGTGATAAATTTTGTAAAATTTTTAAATTCACATGGGCTAGTTATTAATTATATATTGATGGGATTTCTTTGTTGCATGCTCTACTGTTGTGACTAAAGTCCTCAAAATTTTCTTTATTGGCAAATATGTGTAAAAAAGATTTATCATCCACCTTTAATTGATTCAAGAATGAAAGAAAATATTCCCCCTATCACAGGAATATTATATTGAGTATAATCCATCTTTTTGCTTATAAATATTATATAATTATACAATTATGCAAAGAAAATATTGCTTATAAATATTATATAATCCATCTTTTAAAAAAAGTAATAAAATTATATTGAGTATAACAAAAAAGTACACCCTTAACGGGTTACAATCTGAACGTAGATAGAAAGAGGAATAAAGGACCACTTTTTAATTTTTAAGTAGAAAAAACGTAGTTATCTAGTTTTTCTCATTATAACCCTCTCATTTAAAATTCCATGATGTTTTAATGTTAGGGGAGAGGTTGTTTGCTACTCCTCTTGCTAACATCGAGGGCTTGTTATGTAGAATTATTTTATGGTAAACTAGTTCCATATTTCTTGCTTCCCCTTTGAATATTTTTCTATTCCTCTCCTATTATATGAAATACACCATTGCTACAAAGCACATTTTTAATTCTTTATCGTCTACACTTCTAGTCATATTCATTGTGGTGATTTGGTCTACCATTTATTCCCATCTCTGAGCTGGTAGTCAAACACTTATCCCAACTTGTATCCTCTGCTGGATTGGTTTTCTGTACCTATAGTTTATCAGCAGATGATCCACTATTTCCATCTAAGCTTTCCATAATTCATAGTTTGGATTCTCTATATTAAACTTCATTATGTCTTTTGTAAACTTCATTATGTCTTTTGTATCCAGTCTCCCTATAACTCCTAGCCAAAGGATTACCACATGTACGAGTTGAATGTCTTCTTCCCAGACCATAGTACCCTACTTTATTCTTCTTACTGGTGTTTCTTGTAAATGATTTGTAGAAATTGTCAAAAAATGCTTTAACCTTTTTCTTGGAATGATGGATAACAATGATGACGTATTTATATGGGTAGCCATAAAATTTCCATCTCTTCAACTACATGTTTGGTCCCAAATGCATCTATTCATAACTTTATAGCAAATGTGTATTCTTTTGAATTGCAAAATTATTGACTCTTGGTTTATTGATAATTAAAGGTCGATAATTGATCCAATAATGCTAAATTTCAACTTATCTACATATGCTTATAGCTTTAAATATTCATTAATATATCTTTCTACCTCTCGTTTCTTAATTTCCATTTTGTAAATTTACTTATATTTTAATTGAAAATACATATAGGGAAAGTTTAACATCATTTTTCAATAATATGATGTAAATATTTTTTTAAGTAGTATAATAATCATAAAGGGGTTATTTCTTTGTGATGTTAGCGTGTTGTAACGCTACACAAAATAAACTAAACCTACAATTATAGTAGTGGTGAGTCTAGGTCGATCCCACAGAGAATGTTTAATTAGCTTTTGTTATGAAAATCCTCCATGTTAGGTTTTCGAGGGGGGAGAGGGGCGTGGTGGTTTGATTTTGAAATAAGAAAATAAAATGAAACTAAACTAACAAAAGAAAATTAAAGAAAACATTTGAAATGATGAATGTGATGAATTCATTAGGAGTTCGATTCTTTGCTTTAATCTCGGCCTACACCCAGTTGAACATACTTCATTGATTTATTATTCTTAAACCTCTCCTGACAACTATTGTTCGTAAATTAACGATAAGCTATGTTAATCTTGGTTTTTCCTTAGGTTGTGTTTAATTAAGAGATGCTCATTAATTAAACATAGCTACCTAATAACTTAGAACAATCTCTTTAGATTTAATTGGGTAGTCACATTATGAATTAGGAAAATAAACCAATATAAGCAACAACCACATATGTTCTGGTCATTTAACCTAAGTTATGCTATTCTTAATGATTACGAACATTAGCTCCTACAGATGAATCTCAAATATAAGAATTATGATTTATATTGAAATTCTAGCTAAGGGTTCATACACAAATAATCGAATGTTAATGAGAATATGATCATTCATACATAAAACCCAAATCCATATGCATAGCATAACACAATCAAGTCCTAAAGGGAGAAAGAAACAACAAATACAAAGAAGAAATGCTTAACCAGGTTGTTGACATCGATGTCACCTTCAAATCGATGTCAATGTTACCTTCGAATCAACGTTGGGATGCTAGCTCTCTATAGGTCTCTAAATGGATAGAGCTTTGCCCCTTCTTCTCATCTTCTCTTGAAGCTTCACTCTTGGGTTTTTTCCAGTCAAAAAAACAAAACTTTCATATCTTTTGACCATCACCAATATATTGATTTTATACGAAAAATGTAGGGTTTAAGGGACATCTGACACTTCTCATGGTAATGAGTGGGTGTGTCACGAGTGTGACTAGTGTGTCACACCTGTGATACACTTGTTACGGTGGTGATACAACTTCTTACGATTATGATAAGTGTTGCATGGGCATGAGAAGTGCCTCACACCCATGCACTCCATGTATGGCCGTGAGTATGCTTTGTTCTCCATTCTTTATACTTTATCTTGTCTTCTTCTTTTAATCTCCTTCTTCTTCTTCTTGCTCCCTAAAGACAAGTGAGTGAATCTTCAGAAAATGAACTAAATATAGTTCTTTAATCTCACTTTAGCTTCTTCACTTCTAAGTTGTGCCTAAAATCATATGTAAACTAAAGTGAGTAACTTAAACATTTTCATTGCAATGATCACTAAGTGTTATGGAATAAATTCATAATGAATTAAGCACATAAACATTTAAATTAAAATCATAGGCCCAAAAATATTTTCTCAATTCCCATATTTTTCTATAATACATAATCATAATTAAAGATGAATGACTTTCAAAAACCATAGTAGGAACTAAACATTTAACGCTTCTATTAATGATCAATCAACATTCATCACTTTTAGAAACTGAGCAATCTAGATGTAGACTTAAAAAATGTGTTTAAGTAAGATATATCCATAGGTACACTCAACACCATTCATGATCATGACATTCTACAACTTTGTATATCATTTCATTTCTCCACTACTAAGATTCACTTGCATAATCATGAATCAAAGGAATTTTTAGGGTTGTAATATGGGCAAGGGTGAGGTGAGATGTATTTAGGTAAAGTAGCGTAAAAGCCATTAAAGCTAGTGAAATAAGAAAAACACTCAATAGACCATCTAGTGTAAAAACCAACATTCACTCGTAACATTCATCAACAGTGATGAATGTAAAAACCATATTTCCTAGCTCAAATTCAAGCTCTCTTACCACAAACCATAAGAAGAACAAATCACTTATAAAAGTTGATCATAAATAAGAATTTGTAACCATAGGAAGTGACAACTGAAAGCAACATTACCTTATATCCATCATACTTAGGTAACCCATTCGATACAACTTAAGGAGGAAAGATTACTTATAAATAACTTTTCAACACATTTGCATTTCCTCCATGATAATTTTATTTAAACATTTTCTTTCTTTCTTTCTCTTTTTCTCTTTTTCTCTTTTCTCTTTTTCCTTTCTTTTTTCATATAAAAATTAAAAGAAACTACATCAACATGGGAATTTCAATGATAAGATATAAGATGACATCCCAACAATTATAACCATTCCACATATATGCATACCCATACATTTAAAATTTTGTACATCTAGAAACATAACAATCTCAAATGCTCCACTGGCTTTATGGCTTAGGTAGGACATTTGGTTAAGTTTAAAAGCATTTGGTTAGTACATAAAGAAAGGCAAATAAAGCTTAAATGGGCATATCAAAAGGACAAATCATAAAATGGTAAGGTTATTTGGCTGATGTAGTTTGGAAAAACAAAGAATGCTTAATCAATTTTATGTTAATGCATGTGACAAAAATGTGGTCTCAAATAGAAATTCAAGGTAAAGTTAGGATGTATATATTATGTAGGTCAAACATACACAAAAGATAATAAGATTGATATAGATGTGTTCGTCTATAAAGGCTCAAAATCTAACTGGTTTTTGTCTACCACTAGTCACTACATTTCTAAAGATAATGCAAATCAACCAATCATAATAGAAAAAGTACACGCTCAAGTTGCAATGGATTTCTCTAGTCAATTCATTTTCTAATTATGACTGTATAATCTTAGAAGCAATAGAAAAAGAGAATGTTTATTTGTTTATTTTATTCTCTCTCTCATTTTGATTGCAAACTTAAAAACAAGGAAGAAACGAACAAACTTAAAACACACACATATATAAAAAGAAATGTGAAAATATAAAAAAATAAATTAACTTCCCATATGTTGCCTCGCATGAAGCGCCTTTGTTTAGTGTCGCTAGCTCGACTCCATATTTCCCTCACGTGACAAAATTATGATCCCTGGGTGTCATAGTTTGAGCTTCATCCACATGAGATTTTTCCAAATAGGGTCTCAGTTAATGACATCTTATATTTAGCATATGCCTTATCTATAAAATCTCTATTGAGTCCATACACTGTGGAAACATCTCAAATTTCTCTTCACCCTTTTCTTCCTCTTGTAATTTCTCCAATATGATATATAAAGTTAAAGGTTTAGTATTAACAATAATCACAAACTCAGTACTCATGTTTGTGCTAAAAGATGATTTTTTTTATATTTGAGCTCCTTCTACACTTGCTTGACACAAGAAACTCCTTAAGTCATTATCTCATGATTCTCAAGCTCCTCTTCACCCTGTAAGTTCACCACAGTAATGTACCTTGGGTACACATCAGGCTGAGATGGTTTCTTCTCTTCTCTTTGTGATTTAAGGTGGTCGAGAGCTTCCACCATCTGACCCATTTGGTTTACTATGTTTTGGAGCCTAGACATTGTATCTTATTGGACTTACCTCATTTCCTTTTGGAACTGTTAAATACTTTGTTAAAGTTGAATATTGTTAGCATTAATAAGATTAAACAAATCTTCTATAGATGTACCTGAGTCGTGATCATAAGCTTTTGGTCTATACAAAAATTACTATTCATCCTGCAAACTATGGAAGTACTTTTGTTGATTATCTCATCGATAACTAAAGTTAGTATAATCGTTCCAAACTTGGTTATAATATTGGGAATATGAGTTATAGAAAAATTACTTCCATCCATAAATTTTTTAACATACAAACACTAAACAAAAAGTGAAAAGATCAAAAAATAATTGACAAGAAACTAATTACAAACAAATATGTACAAAACATCAATTAAAATCAAGAATAAACTAAAACAATGCACTCCTAGGAAATGGTGTCAAAATTGACATTAGCGCATCGTAACGCTACATAAAATAAACTAGACCTATAATTATAGTAGTGGTGAGTCTAGGTCAATCCCATGGAAAGTCTTCAGTTAGCTTTTGTTTTCAATGTTTAGGTTTTGGGGGTTTGTTTGGTTTTGAAATAAGAAAATAAAATGAAACTAAACTAACACAAACAAATTAAAGAAAACATTTGAAAATGATGAAAGTGATAAATTTGTTGGAGTTTGATTTTTTGGTTTAATCTTGATCTATACCTAGTTGAACATACTTCATTGATTTATTGATGTCAAACCTCTCTTAGCAACTATTGGTCATAGATTAACAACAAACTATGTTAATCTCAATTTTCCCTTAGATTATGTCCAATTAAGAGAAGTTTGTTAATTAAACTTAGCCACCGAATAACCTAAAACAAGCTCTCTGGATTTAACTGGACAGTCGCTTTACGAATTAGGAAAACTGAACAATCTAATCGATAACCATATATGTTCAGTTCATTTAACCTAGATTATATTATCCCTAATGATTACAAATGATTAGTGTCTATAAATGAATCTCAAATATAATAATTATGGATTATATTGAAATTCTAGCAATCGGTTTATGCACTAATAATCAAATGCTAATGAGAATATGATCATTTATACATAAAACCTAAATCCATATGCATAGGATAACACAATCAATTCCTAAAGGGAGAAAGAAACTAAAAATTCAAAGAAGAAATGTTTAATCGGGTCGTTGGTGTTGATGTCACCTCCAAACTAACGTCAGGATGCTAGCTCTCTATTAATCTCCAAATGGATAGAGCTTTTGCCTTCTCCTCATCTTCTCCCGAAGCTTCACTCTCGATTTTCTCCTAACTGAAAGCACAAAACTTTCATATCTTTCTGCCATCACAAATATGTTGCTTTTATACAAAAAATGTAGGGTTTAATGGATAATTGATAGTTCTCACGGTGGTGAGTAGGAGAATGATTTACTTATAGTGTAAATATATATTGAAGATATAATATTTAGTGCTACTAGTTAGTCCTTTTGTGAAGAATTCTCAACATTAATGCCTGTGATTTGACATGAGCATGATGGGAGAACTATCTTTCTTTCTCGGATTACAAATCAGGAAAACAGAAAAAGGGATCTTCATTAGCCAGGATAAATACGTAAAGGAACTCATCAAAAAGTACCATATTAAGAATGCCAAAACTATGGGTACTCCCATGTATACTGGAATAAAACTTGATAAGGATGAAGAACGCAAGGCTACAGATGAGACAAAGTATAGAGGAATGATTAGGTCAACACCATATCTTACAAGCTCATGACTAGATATTATGTTTAGTGTTTGTCTTTGTGCACATTTTCAATCAAGTCGGAAATCCCCCTTCAAATAGTCAAGAGGATCTTTCAATATCTTCACAAAACTATGGATTTTGAATTATGACTCTTTTTAACATAGTTGGCTATTGTGATATAGATTATACAAGTGATAAAGTTGATCAAAAAAGTGCAAAGGGTCACTATCAATTTCTCAGAGGATGTCTAGTTTCTTGGTTTTACAAGAAATAAAATTGCACAACAATTTCAATAACCGAAGCAAAATCTATAGCAATTGTCAACTTTTGTGCTCAAATCTTATGGATGAAGCATCAACTTTAGGATATCTCTACGAACTTTAATCATATTCCTATATTATATGATAATATTAGTGCAATAAATCTTTTGAAAAATCATGTTCATCATTCTAGGACTATACATATAGAAATCATGCATCATTTTCTTAGAGATCATGTTTTAGAAGGAAACATTGATCTTTTACATGTTCATACTGAAAATCAAGTAGCTGATATCTTTACTAAGTCACTATCTAAAGATCGATTTTGTGTGTTAAGAAAAGAGCTTGGTATGTGTGGACTATCTGATATTATATCTATATGAATTTTCTATGCTACTTCTCTCTGTAGAAATTAGTAAGCTTTTTCTACTTTAGAAGGCTCCTCTCAATTTTGAGAACTCCTTATAATAAGCTCCTTCTACTTTAGAAGGCTCCTCTCAATTTTGAGAACCCTTAAAATAAGCTCCTTCTACTTTAGAAGGCTCCTCTCAGTTTAAAAGAGTAGCATACATGTGTCTTAAAAAGGAAGTCATTTATGGTGTCGTTTCAACATATAAAGAAATGCGTGCATAGTTTTAACAAGCGGCTATACGGGACTGACAGAAGATATGTAGATGATCCATTTCCTTTTTTAACATGTACGACTATCCTTTTTCACTCGAAATCAATGCATAAAAATCATTTAGTACTCCTTAAGAAAACTTCGTTCTTCTACTCATCCTCATTTTTCTTTGAATCGTTGCTCTTTACTCTCTACATTCTAACTCTTTGTTTTCATCTTAAATCTTCTAACCATCGCCCATCGTTTTTACAGTAACACAAATGAAAGAAAAGGTACAAAAGAAAATCACTGGTTCAACTTTTAGCTATGAACAAACTATCATTTCTTAGTCTTCTTCTCTATCTCCAATAGTAGGCCCTTTGAATACTCCTATTGAACCTATCTCTGTTTCCTATAAAATCCAAATTTCAAAAACACCCTTTCAAGAAACCCCAAAGGAGAGAAAAAGACAAATTTTGGCTATGCTTTCTCTAGAATCATACTCAGACTCTTCCTCTAAAAACAATGAACCTTCAGTTGGACAATAATTTGTCTCTAACTTTAGTGGAGAATAAGAAGAGAAAGAAGAAGAAGAAGAATCCTCAAGTGAGGGGGAGCAAATAAGAAAAGTAAGATTTCATATACCAATTCTTACTCTGACTACTGCTACTCCTTCCACTACTCCTCCATTTACTACTCCTAAAACTGATCCTAAGGATAAGAAAGTGCTGGAAGTGCACTGGGTTGTAAACGATGATGGATCAGATGAAAAATTGGCTCCATTATTAAGGAGACCACGAACTAGAGAAAGTATCACAAAACAAGCTCTATAAGAAGAAACTGTTGAGATAGAAAATGAAGAAGAAGAAGAATCAATGAAAAGAAAAAGGGAAGAAGTAACAAAAGGCATAAAACCTTTGGTTGAAGAAAAGATTGAGGACCGAATTGTTAGGAATGAACCAATGTTTGAAAGGCTAAGAGAATACAATCAAAGAAACTCACTGTACTCCAAAAGGGAAAACCCTTAGCTCTAGTTTAGTTATTCCAATCAATGGAAGTGGAAGCAAGGTATAAGATATGCTACAAAATGAGAAAGATGGTAGCATAACACATCTTGCCTCCCAACCTATTCGATGATATCAATATTCTCATCATACCCTTTTTCTTGCTGTTAGTTAGGACAACTTTTAAATTTAGACGAAACAATGTGTGATAAATTAATAAGATGTTTCTACACACACATAAGAAGAGAAGAAATTGATGGTGTAAGGTTCCAACCTGGCATCTCATATATAATATATATCAAATATACGTAGCAGAAAATAGAACGGAAATTAAAAAACTAGATATACTCATGCATATAGAAAACAAAAAAATGAAATGTCAGATATTTACATACCTTTCCAATGATCTCCTTTATTCTTTAATCTTCTTTGTGTTGGGTTGTTGTAAAAAAAAACGATTAAAGTAGATAATCTCTAATGAAAGTCCATACAAAGATAAAAGGATGAAACCTTACTAGGAGATGGCTAGAATTCTTTCTTTGTGCTAGCAAAGACAAGAACTTTTGCAAGAGCTAGAGAGAAAAAGAGTCCGTGTGTTAGAAAAAAACCTTTCTTTGCACTTGTTTCTTACACAAGATGCACGAAATTCATCTCTAGTTTCTGCACCATTTGGCCTTTCATATCCATCACCAATGGAGGGTTATGAGAAGTTAATGGTCATGAATAACATGCATTAATGGAAGTTATGGGAAGTTACTGACCATGAATAACATGCATTAATGGAAGTTAATAACCATCAATAGCATGCATTAATGGAAGCTTTGGAAATTTAATAACGAAATTGGCAACCATCAACATTTGTTTCTAATATATTCCATGCAAAATTTTCTACCACGATCACATCACGATATAATCTCGAAACGCTCTTTCATATCTTGAATCACCATTCAAGACCATTTTACTCATCCTTCGAATCTCTTATGTGTATGAACCATCAAGTTCCCAGTTATTTTGGCCATTTGAATTAACACTTAATTTAAGTAAGTCAAGAGTGGTATCTAACAACACTTCATCACCCCCAATTGACCAAAAAGTTAGTAGTTTAACTACGAACCCTTCCGTATGCAATGTTGCCATTAAATTCTTCCTTTCACCATCTATACCCCACTTGGTTCAGAGTATAGTCAAAGTGTTAACTCTCACTAGACTGACTATGTCACATATAGTCCATGTGATATTAGGTCTTGTCGTGAGGATCTCATTACTCTATGTATCATTGAAGACTCTCTTCATGATGCATATCTGCTCTAGCCAGAGACTTTTGAGTAATGATCCCAATAAGAGGCCGTGGGTATCATCTCCTTCTATTGGGAGTGGTGAATCTTTTATTGACTACTTAATTACCTTATACCTCAAGCTGTACCCAATCACTACCCTATAAGTAACCTTTGAAAGGCAATGATAAATGGAGTCAAAACATAAGATCAGTATCCGAGATATCTTTGAGCATCTCAAATCAAAGGATACATGTACCATTGCTTTGATTAGACTATCATTGAAACTATAATAGAATATCCATATGTTTGTCTCATAGTAGGTAAATCCAATGTACTTACTACCTTTAGTAAAAGTCCAAGTGTTAACTCTAAACAACTCATGCATATAACTTATGAGATCTATTACTTGATCCAATCAAGGAGTATAACATGTGCTAGTCTATCCGAATTAATGATATCCCATCTTATTAATCCTATGACTAGGGAAATTTTAG
>JANITW010000006.1:15323413-15333868 GCA_027564335.1 Erythroxylum williamsii | reverse complement strand
CTAATAAAATACTATCATGATAATAGAAGTGGTACACTAACTATTAAGTGGTGCATTTGGTGCACTAACAATTAAGTAGTGCATTTAGTGCATTAACAATTAAGTGGTGTATTAACAATTAGTGGTATACCATATTATTTCTATCTTTTATAACAGAATTATCAATATTGGGCCAACTAAAGATCTTGCGCTACTATGATGGTGTTTGAAGGGTGTGTTGGCTGCTTAACCAAAAAAAAAAAGCTTCCTATAAATTTAAAATTTTAATATATCATAATTTTTAATGCAAATTAGATCTTAAAAGTTGTTAAAAAAATGTTATAAAATGTATATCTTATATATGTATTACATTACTTATGGACAAAGGCAATTATTGGTTTTTTTTTTTGTGCAACCAGGATATCCTTGCTGGACGTAGAGACTAATTTCTTCGTCACGAGAACTCGCACTAGGCGATAAATGGCTAACCACGAGATGTGCTCTATTCTCATGAGTGAGAGATCGAACCCTCCACCACATGATTAAGAAACAAGGTGAGCTACCACCACACCACACCTCGTGGTTAAAGGCAATTATTGATGATATTCAAGTTGTAAGCTATTGAGACAAATTAAAGCCAATGCATGTATAATTATGAATATAACAGGACATAATAAAAACAACAATTCAAAAATCGAATCACGCAATTTAAAGCTTTTTGAGATGCTAGCAGGGTTTTTTAGAAACTAACCAGCTATCAAGCAGGACCTTGCCTAGAACAAAATCCATGAACGGACACAAAGACCCACCATCTTGACTACTGACGAAGTATATTGAGCCACTGGAGCAAGGCAGTAGAACCTCGTCAGAGCATCCACACTAGTGCAACTGGCTAGCCAAAAGCCTAAGAATACGTACGGTCCAGCATGAAGGGTGCATTAGGGTTTTGCGTGGGAATATTGGCCGCAATGTCTGAAGCAGAGAGCTTAGCGCCCGAACCCTCTCGAGCAATAATCTCGAAAACGCCAAGCTCAATTGCTACTTTCAGTGTCATAGGCAGTACAGATCCAAGTGCTAGTTGCATAGCGTATCCAATGGCCTCGTCTTTTCCTTCCTCGACTTGGTTCAGGTGAGCCTCTTCCGGTGAAGTGTTCATGTTGCTTCGAGGTCTGAAAACAATGTTTGTAGATGGCATACAAGTAGATAGAAGGCCGATGTCTAAATAACTGCGTTACTAAAAGGCCAACATTTTCTTCCTGGGTTTTAGTATTTCTTTTATTTTTCTCATATAAAGTTATAAACATAAAAATTTATTTAATATAATCACATTCCTATTACTCATAATGGTTAAATATTACAAAAAGTTAGAATAAGTTAATTATATAAATATATTATAAACTCGTTACATTTTATTATAATTAATTAATTAATTAATTAATATTTATTTTAAACATTATCATGACTTATTGAAGGTTGTGCCAACCGACTTTTGGTGAACCCTTCTAAAAAATATAATTTGAAAGGTTCTGTATTATCTGGATACCTATAATTATGTCGGGTACCGATCAGAAAATATTTATATATAAAAGCGTAACGTGAATTAGAGAATCTGAAACAGTGTCTGACGATTAAAAACAAGAGTCATACGCAGCAAGGTCACGGATGGACAATTATCATAACTGTTATAGATCAGTGCCCTTTAGGGTTCATTCTGTGTGCTAAACCTGGAGCGTTTCTGAAGGCTGTAAGCAAGCATGCAATGATGGTCAGTGGTCTTGGTCATAGATCAGGGATTTTTTAAATTGACTAGAAACGCAAAGTTTGTCAACTCATTTTAAAAGTGCATTAGTGCAAGAAATGGGTTGATCTAGATTGTAATATCTAAACACGAAAATATGTACTGCAAAGCCAACCAATTTAATTTAGGATAAATTATCCACAAAAGTGATTCAAAATTAGACGATAAAGTCGTATTTAATTCTGTAATCAACGGGTTATGTATTTCCTACGCTCGCCTCCTTTTCTTTTGGTGACTACAGTATAAACATTATAGATAAACTAATCCAACGTTATTAATATGATAATCTAACTTAACTCTTAAATCACATATGAATTAATTCAATTTGAATTAATTAATTTGTGTCAGATTTAATTATTTCGATTCGAGTTTAAGAGTTTGGTTGAATTATCATGTAAATAACATTTAATTAGTTTAAATTTGATGTTCGTATTATATATATTTTGTCAATATTTTAACTGAAATCTAAGGGATCTTTTTTAAAAAACTAAAAGCTAAAACGAGTTTTTTTATATGATTTTAAAGATTAGAGTTTTTTAAAGTTTTTTAAACTACAAAAGAGGTCTGTGCATTTTACTGCACAATCTCTTGTACCTTCAGTACTATAAGTCATAACAATGGTAGTATTTGCTAGCAATTAGGATGAGATTTGATTTCATACAAAGTGGAAGAAAATGAATTTTTTTATTTAGTTCTTAAAAGTTAAGATCAATTTAATCTACAATATAATTAATGCATAAATATAATGAAACATGAACCATTAATTCGTACTTTATTTTAAAGCTTAATGCACATCCCCTCAAACTAAAATCTAAAATAGGTTCACCATTATCATTATAGCTGCACAAGAATCTAACATTTAACAATTTTCAAGCGAACTTGTTAAGAAAACTCTATAAATGGTGTAGAGAGGGGTAAGTAAAGAATAGTAAATCCTTTAAAGCTTTTGGCTATTTATAATAGGTTTAGAATTTTTATAATTTAATTAAGTTATACCTTTAATTCTAATTAAATAACAAATAGGACTAAATAAAATTCAATATGTCATATTGCTTCTTATTATTAAAGGGTAAAAGACATGAAACTCTCTTATGGTTTAAAAACCTTTAGAAAAGCTTCTTAATCTTTAAAATTCTCTAAAAACTTTTTATGATTTTCAAATTTTAAAAGAATCCCTCTTTTACAACTGCAGTTAAAAAGTAAAATAAAACATATGCAACATAAATATCACATATGAACCAACTAAATTATGCTTACAAGATGATCTCCAATCTAACTCTAGCTCGAACTGAATCAATTAAACTCAATTCGAATTAATAATTTATTATAATTATATTAAATTATTAATTTAAATCAAATTTAATTACTTCAACTCAAATTGAAGAATAGAATTAGGTTACTATGTCGGTGACATTTAATTACTCTATGTATGATGTTTATACTACATATTTTTCGTCATTACTTTTTAATTGAAGTCTAAGAGAATGAGTTTTTTATTGAAAATTTGAAAACTAAAAAGATTTTTTTGAGAATTTTAAATGTTGAGGGATTTTCTAAAGTTTCTTAAATCACAGGGGAGGTCTATGTCAAGCTAACTTAAATTACTTTTTCTTTCTCAACTATTCTTTCTGTGTGATTAATTAGGTTCCCAAATATGTTACTAATGGATGCAAATTATAATCCTAAATTAGATTTAAGATAAGATACTTTAAACTCCTTAAATTTATCTTTAATTCTCTAATTAAATAATTTATATCTATAGATCAATATTAGAATCTAGTAATGTATTATGACCACATAAATACTAAAAAAGTCAAAGCGGATTTGTGGTACTACTGTTGCCTGGAACTAAATTCAAAAGAAATAACTTCCGTTAATATAATTTAATGTAGTAGTGATAAGTGGATATCATTCCCACGAAGAATCTTAACGGTAAAAGAGTTGCGAATTCAAAACAAAATAAAGTAACGAAATGGGAAGGGGGGAGGGGATTTTAATTCACGACAATTTAAGGAAAAATATAAGAAAAATCGCAAATCAAAAGAAATAACTGAATCTGAAAATTTAATGGGAAATACCTTGGTTTTCGGGTCATCGATATTATTACGCTTAAATGGATTCTCGATATAAAATTTTAATCATTAATAAACATTCATTGGGAATGTTTTTTCTTAAGTGTAATGATTAGAAACATGTATCCTAGCATTCTTATTAAACAACAACCTACATACGATCATATGTTCAATTGAATAATAGCTTTACGAATCAAGAGACCAACGAGCAAGATAATACATATATGACATGCAATTAATCAAGCGAATATCTTCTTAGAATTTCTGACTCTAACGTAAAGAAGGTAATCCTAATTGCTACTTGTGATTAACGAAACTGAACGTTATATTTCATTAACCTAGCTATTGAACGAATTAATCCCTAGTTGCGCACCTTGAAATCAACAATTCAATTAGAAAAACTAATTCAAAAGATATTAAATGCTCATCAACAACATAAACTTTATTGAAATATCTCACACATAGTAACGGATAACATGGCTTCCCTCAACCAAGAAAAGAAGTTTAGCTATTCATAATGGAAGTAGAAATCAAGGAAATAATAACATAATGAGTCTCCATCCCTTGGTCTTTCTTGAAGAATATGAAAATATAAAAGAAAAAAGTGCAGAAAACGCAAGACAACCCAAAGAGAAAAACTGCAGAAATTCAAATTCTATCCTAAACAAAGACTAACGTGAACAGTCAAATTTTTTCCCTTTTAATTGCCTCCCGATCCCTTCCTTTTTCATCCTATCTTGCATATCACATTTTCCACATGTCCAGATTGTGAATCTCCATCAATCTGATCTTAAAAGATTATGAGAATCTAAAAAAAATCAGAATCAGATTTTGAAAACAGATCTAGAAATTAATGTCATCCTTGCACGTACCCACGCTTAGTGACCGAATTGTTGCCAAACTTGAAATTTAAAATTTTCTTCGTTTCTTTTTCATCTTTTTTATTCAATTTCGTCTCTAAGGTGTTGAAAATCATCTGCAAAGAATTATAAGACAAGTTCATTAATTTTGAATAATACTTTCAACACATTAAAGCTAATTAAGTACAAAATAAGCGCAAATTGATAACTTAACAAATTCTCCCACACCAAACCTTTGCTCGCCCTCAAGCAAACATGTCAAACCACTACACTCAGTCAACTCATCCTTCATAAGATTAAGTGCACACAATCCATCAACTTGGGCCAGTAAGAATTAAGTTGCAACACATATCATAATCGCTTTTCACCAATGCAAATAAACGAAGTCAAAATAAGACATCTTTGTTCAAAAACAAATATGAAATCAAAATGAATTCTTCTCACATATTTTGCTCTTACACTCAAGTGTTTGAGGGCAAAGTGTTTTTCTCAAATCTCTCTCTAACATAATGCACTACCATAGGCTTGCAATTTCATCAGTTATCATTTATTCAGATCACATAAGCTAATAGATCACAAGGACTTTATTCAAGGTTGTAGTGGGGCTAGGCTCACAGGTGAGGTAAAAATGGCAAAGGGTTGATCATAAGCATTCACAAAGTATCAAGTAAAAGGGACACTCAAATTAAAATTCTGAAATAAACACATGAATACAAAGGACCACAACTACTCATTACTAACTAATGCTACTATGTTTTATTCCTTTTTTATTTTTCTTCTCTTTTTTTAATTTTTTTCATCTTTTTTAATAACACTAAACACAAAGGAAAACAATAAAATCAAGAGAAACTGCTAGTAGCAGAATTTAATAAACACATGAGTAGTAGCAGAATTTAATAAACAATGACGTGTGTTTAAATGTGCTCCTCAGCCTCAATTGCACCTTCAAACCGGCATTGGGTGAACCCGCCCCTCCATCTTCTCCATCAAGGTCCAAGAATCAGCCAAGAATGTCTCCATTATAGTTGATAACCGACCACAAATGAAGGAGAATACCGGTTATTCAGTTCAGCCCAAAAACTCCATTTTAATCTCCAAGAATGAAGAAGTATTAGAAAATACAAACCCTCCTTCATTATGGATAATTATGAGTTACGACAAAAGATAAGGTTTGGGATGGAGAAAAATATCTAATGTTGATGTGGAAGCTTATGGATGAATTTAGAAGCTTATGGAAGAATCTTATAGATAAGGATGAGTGACTTGATGAGTCAAAGAAGTGGCCAAATTGAATTTGAAATCTTATGGATAAGGATGAATCAAAGAAGTAATCAAATTATATTTCAAGTCTTGAAGATAATAATGAGTTAATTAATGTAAGAAAAATCCAAATTGTATTTGAAGTCCTTTAGCATGTCTATATATATGTGGTCTTGTAACCATTTATATGAGATGAAAAAATAGAGAGTATTTGAGAAGAGAGGTGTTTTGAGAGCTGTAGCTCTTTGTGAGAAAAGAAAAACTGAGAAAAAAGTGCTGTAGCACTTAGAGAGAAATTTTTTTGTATCTTGTGAGTGTTTTGTTATCAATATAAATACATATTTTATGAAAGTTCTTTTACTTGGAGCCCATCAAAGCTTCCAACAATTATCCAATAATATATGGCGAAGAAGATGTTTGATTTACGAGCAGAAAGAAATAATGGAATGCACGGTCTTGGAATCTTATTCTGAGTGATAGATGTGTATGGATCTCTGCTAAGCTGCAGTTTCTAATGTAAAACAAACATTGGTGTATTTGTATATCCATACGTTCCTCGCGTATTATATAAAATGTGATATGACCTATATTCGCATCTTTTGCAACAAGGAGATGGACATAGGCCCTTGGCGTAGTATTTTTAAACCTAACGGGCAAAGTTAAAGGACAATGAGGAGGATATCTCACTAGAAATCAATATATTAACCACGTACACCACATATAACTTACCATGCAGTCACATGTATGATGAATAGGTCTAGTATCAGAAACCTATAGTTAATAGACGAGTTTATTTAGTATTTGCATAATGAAAACATTTAAGTCATTTGACTGCCCCAAGCTATATCGGGTTCGAGTGCACCATGCCTTCCGCAATCTAATGACCAATGAAAAATCTCGTTAAGGAAATAAGACAAGATATTTATATGATATATAAAAGAAAAAAACCTTTTCAAACAACGACAAAGTTTAACAAAAGATCCGTTGAACCAAAGTGGCTTTCAATCAAACTCTGAGTTTAGGAAGGAGTAGAAACAAAAATCCAATAATCATTTTTCCAAACAACCAAATTATAATTATTATTTTGTGGTGAAAAAGGAAATGAGTAGCACTGATGCACCAATATGAGTAGTGCTGCTGATACATCATAGCCAAAACAGTTATATAGTTACGCGCGTTAATTCTACAATTCCCAATTCTCAAGTCTATCTCTTACGCACTCAGATCTCTTCGCCGCTCTCGAACCTAGCGCGATCTTTTGATCTCCTCCGTTCTCAGGTATCCCAAAATCCACTTTCTTTCTTTTTCTGTATTACGATCAGTTTCCGCATTTGTGGTTTGCTCATTTGTCGTTTTACGTATACTTACTCTGAGCTTCAGATACGTCGAAGTTTGTTGGTTGGTCAATGCAATGGTTTTATAATTTTTCCATTGCGTTTTAGATAGTGCTATGATTAATGCGTCGCATTGAAGATGGTTTACTTTGTCGTGTTTTTTGTAATAACTGACTAGGCTGAAGTAGGTTCCAAGCAAATGTTAGATGAAAAGAATGGTAAATGATTTGATTGAGGGAGCTACTTATTGTGTATAATATTTGTAAATTTGCAGGGGAGGAAATTGGGGTATATTTGGTAATATGCAGCACGTTGTGGTGACAATCGAGGAGCAATTGATTTTAAAAGCGATAACAGACGAATGCCAGTGGGAGAATCTCCCGAAAAGGCTTCAAGCTACTCTAACTTCTAAAGAGGAATGGCATAGAAGGTTAAGTGTGTTTTTAACTTCTGTGTATTCTCTTGATTGCGTACTACAGTGAAACAAGAAACGATTACGTATGTAGTGGGGATGTGAGGTCATTTCTATAAACGTGCTTACTGATGGGCTAGGCCTTTATGAACAAGACATTCAGGCTCTATGATTTAACAGGGAATGATCTTAGTTTCCAATCTAAGTTGCGATGTGTTTACTGGGGTTTAAAAACTAGGGTTCACTCACATTTCAAATATGAAGAACAATTCTGATTCTGTTCCCCTGCAATGTGTTTTCTCCGGCTCTTAAGATTGCAGAAGTTGCATACAATGTGCATCCTCATCAACAGAAGATCTAAGTCTACAAGAACTTCAAATTACCGCATTGCCACAACCAATCATACACATCTTAACGTATCCATGTATATATATATTCCATCTCTATACCCACCCATCTATCTGTCCATCTATTTTTCTTTCTACCTGTGTCTTCATCCGTCTACAATCTACACATACAGATTACGTCTGCTGGGGGAGAGGGTTGGTTGGATCTCCGATCACATGTGTGTTCTGATTACTTAAGTAGTGTAAAATAAAAATTTGTTAATTCCATGTTCTTTTTTTATATTTCTTTCATACATTCATTTGCTTGTACGCGTATTTCTTTCAGGATAATTGAATATTGCATTAAGAAAAGGTTGCAATGGAGTAACTGTTTTGCCTGCAAAGTTTGCAAAGAAAGTGAGTACTACGAAGATATGATGCGTTACTTGCGCAGAAATCTCGCGGTGAGTGGTATATTCCCAGTTCAATTTGTATTGTTACCCAAACGGCATTATCTTCATGCTTGCTTTGGAGGTAAATCAGGAAGTAATTGGTTTGAAATTTGGAGAAAGAAGAGATCTCATCCATCCTGGAGATAGTTTAATATATAATTAGTTTTCAACAACAACGCCAAAAGTTACCAGCCTGAGGAAGAAAAAATAGGTTCTTGAGAAAAAAAGTCTGCTGCATGTTATGTCAAGAGGTTCTAATACATGCTGTTATATTCTTAGACCACCTTTAGCCACTTTTTATTTGTTGCAATATATGGTTGCGTGGAGAAAAATTATCACTATGCTGTTATAAAGCACATAAAATATAACTAAGTTTGATACGAGCAAATAAGACAATAAAAAGAATTAACATAAGACATATTTGACAAAAAAAAACTTAAGGGAAACATTGTTTTCATTTTTATTTTTGTTTATAAAAAATACACAAATATAAACAAAATTAGAATATATCAAAGTTAATAACAAATTAGTTAAAGCATATGAAATTATCCTATCTATCTATCTATCTATATATATATATAGGACAATTAAGGCAATGAATTGTGTAAAAGTTTTTTTATAGAGTTTTTCGTAATTTTGTTACAACAATATTAAGATTTAGTCATGGAAGTCTGACTTCCGTCGTTAAGGCTTTAATAAAAATAAAGGCAACCTTATCACCAATATGACTCCTACTTAAAATCATCTTTCCTTTTATTCATGTTACTTGTATTTTTGTTAAATTAACAGAGGATTCACACCATACAAATTTGTTAATAGAATATCAATCAGGTTGTCTCTAGTATAAATTTTTTAAACATCCATACTTTCTTCTTCCACTTTTTCTCTAACAAAGTGATATTGAACTTGAATATGTTTTGTTCTTAGATAAAATGATAGATTTTGTGTAAGTGCAAAACACTCTAGCTATCATAAAATAGAGCAATATTCTCCTATTTGTGTTTGAGCTCCTCCGTTAACATTTGCAACCAAATTGCATCTTTGCTAGCTTATGTAGCTATAATATATTCTACTTTCGTTGTAGAAGTAGTTACAATAGATTGCAATTTTGAGTGCTTACAACTCCACTAATAAGAGTATAACCTATGGTAGACTTATTCTTCTTAAGGTCACCTTATAATCTGAATTAACATATCCTTTGACAATAAATTCTGATCCTCTAAACCATAATATTGTTTTTCAAGTACACTTAATATATCTCAGGATCTTCTTTGTAATACTCCAATACTCTCTATTAGGATTTGTCATGTATCGATTAATTACTACTATTACATGTACAATGTTTAGTCTTGTACAAATCATAACAAACATTAGGCTACCAATTACTAGTGTATATAGTACTTAAGGTATTTCCATCTTCTCTATTTCATTTCTAGGACTCATATTTGAAGATAACTTAAGATTTATAGAAAAAGGTGTAGAAATTGGCTTACAATCTTACATACTAAAACATTGCAAAACTTTCTTCAAATAATTCTTCTAAAAATGCCCAATCTTCCTATTATTTTTGTCTCAGTAAATTTGCATCCTTAAAATCTTATTTGTTAGTCCAAAGTTTTTTTTTAATTATTTCAAAATCTCTAGCTAGTGCCTTCAACTCTTTAATATAATATTTGTTAGGGATTGCTAGTAACATGCTATCAACATACAACAATAAGATAATGATCTTATCGCGACCAAATCTCTTGTAATAAGCACAAGGATTTGAACTTATTGAGCTTATTGGACCAAAGACTCATAATGAAAGAATCAAATCTCTTATATCATCATTTTAATTTGTGCTAATTTGAAACCATATAGAGATTTGTTTAACCTATAAACCAAATTCTCCATTCAGGGACGGAGGTACATAAGATCCAGTGGTGCATTGAGCCCCTCAAGATTTAAAAAAATTAAATATTT
>JANITW010000006.1:14945210-14955428 GCA_027564335.1 Erythroxylum williamsii | reverse complement strand
TTTAAACTTATTATAATCCTAATTATAATATTTTATGAATTGATGTCATGACTTAATTGAAATCTATCCATCAATAATTTGTTTTATTATTGAATATTAATTTGAATTGGTATGACGAAGAATGATAGTTAGAATAAAATGACTTTTCTCAGTTATATTTTTAGTATTTATTTAGATGTTCAAATTAAATGAAATTACATATTATTTACACATATGAATCTATATTTTTCGTGAGCTTTTGAGCCTTAAAAACGAATTTCAAAATTTTAAGCTCTGTTTATTCTTTCTTGTGTTTTATCATATATAGTAGAAGGATTCTAGAACTTGTTTTTATTATGCATATTGAGACCATATTTGTTAAATTAGAAGCATTAATATGATAAAGGCACTTAAATTCGACAAATTATTTTATCCTATTTCTTTGATATTTACCAAACCTATAATTTTATCCTTTAGGAATAAACAAGTTATGCCTTAGTCTTTTTCTTTGTTATTAACTCATAGTATTAACTTTTATCGTATTTTTCTTGAAAACCCTTTTTTATTATTTTAAACCTTGAAGGTCATTTACACGATTTACTTATTGGAGACTTGAGATTCTTGAAGGGTCTATTATTTCTTTAATTATGGTACTAAATGCTAAAAAAAAGCATAAGAAAATAATTACGAATAAGTATATGGTACAAATAGAGTTGTACAAAAAGGACCTACATGTTCTGTAAACAAGTCCTATAATTTTATGTTAGTAAATTTCCTTTAAATTAACCATTTTTTAAATATCTCAATCACACCATACCTAAGCCCTATTACCACCTTAGAAAGACCTTTTGATTTTTGTTTCTAGTTTATACATTGTTAGGATTATTAATGGTTTTGATGATGACCATATAAAAAAATTCAAAGTGAATTCATTTCCTTATATTATTAGCAATCTAATTCTTAAATGGAAACAAAATCGTAGGAAAAATGTTTTCCTTCTTGAAGGATCTTCCTTTATGAACTTGCCTTATTCATCTTACAATATCCGAAAGGATCCTACTATTTATGAAGGACATCTATCAGCTCTAGATTTCTCTTAACGGTTAATTCTTGTAAGATTCTAGCCACTAAAGTTGCGAAAGAGAGAAGCAAAGAAGGAAAGAAGAGAGAAAGCCAAATTATTGAGATACATAAATTCTTTTCAAAGTTATATCATTATCAAATTTATTATGCCTTAGAAAGTGATAGTTCTTTTTGTAAAAGATCATTGAAGCTCAAATGGAGAAAATTATTCATTGAGAGATTATAGACGCTAGCTAAATACTACTAGGTTGAAAGGTTGGAGAACCTTGAAAAATATATACTCGTTGAAAGGTTGGAGAACTTTGAAAAAAATGTACTTGCTGGAAGGTTGGAGAACCTTGAAAAATATATACTCGTGAGCAAAAAAAGGCTCGTCAAATTATAGCAAAAATGTGTTCTTCATCATTAATATGTTTGCTCGTGGTAATTATGGCCTCGAGGTACCCATAAATGGCAAAAATTTCTTTTTTGCCCTACTTAGGATTTTAATGAAACACTCAAGTTGGATACTTGAAAATTGGACGTAGGCTGACTGTGTCCTTCTCTCTCTTCTCTTAACCTTTATATTTTCGCATTATATTATGTGTGTGTTTATTTCAATAAGAGGCTCTTTCACTATTACAGTAGGCTCCTTCTATTTTTAACTAGCTAAAAGTTCCTTTCATTTTAACATGCGCCTTCTATTTTAAATTGTCTTAACTGGATTTATCCTTTAGCAGGCTCCTGTTGTTTAACAAGCCTCTATCACTTAACAGGCTCCTATTGCTTAAATAGGGTTCTATCACATAACAGGCTTCTCTTACGTTGCAGGATCCTATTGTTGTTTTAAACTTTAACAGGCCCATCTTGTTTTATTCAAATTAAAATTATCTCTTGCATGTGTTTGCTTTATCATACACGAGTGAAAGATATGTGATAATATTGTAAGGCTATGGTAAGAGTTCGATTGTGCATTGATTGAGAGTTTTGATACTTTAAACCCTAAACAATTGATTGTATTGAGTAAAATCTTGGTGAGGGTGTAAAGTTGTATACTTTTGATTTCAATACAATTATTGATGTGTTATTATTAATATGGACTTAGAAATTTAATCTTAGGAAAACTTGATTATAATTGTATGTTAATTTGATTCAATAGGACAATGATGTATTATAGTATGATTGGACATAACAAGAATAATGAAAGATGGATGGTTTGCTTGAGGAAAAGAAAAAGTTTAAATGTAGAGATGTTTAATAAATGCATATTTGACCATATTTATACCCCATATTTGATATATTTTTCTTGATATTTTATATTTTTATCATATATTTGGTACTTAAGTTCCTCCAGGTGTATTTATAGGTTATAATTGCCTTTGTAGACTTAAAGAAGAAGATTTTAGATGAAAATGCAACATAAATGAAGATTTGAAGCATAGAAGTGATACATAGTCATGTATTTGAGCTTTCAAATCCCTCAGGCCATGCAGAATCGCAAGTTTTGGGTATTCTGGGTTATTTACGGTCTAGTACACAATCATGTTTGAGACCGTGCATCACCCAGAACCCTAAAATTTACCATAAAAGGACGTGTTCGGAGGCAATTAAAGGGAGGAGAATTTTGTTTGATGATTGAGTTATGTTAATGCGATTAATGTTAATGATTGAATGTATGTATTATAATTTTAATAAAATTTATATTTGTTTTTATAAATATGCAATATAATGACACCTTGTAGAATCAAAGGAAAGAAGGTGATACGTATGTAGAACAAAGGGATCTACAACTTCAACCAGATCAATCAATTCTTAGCCAATAACAATATTCGACATCAACCACCAATGAAATTAGTCAGGAATAACCTCATTCTTCCTTAAACAACAATGAATCAACTAATAAAGAGGGATATGCATGTTTGTTAATCTTTAACACCTACAAATAGACTTATGTTTAATTATATATTTATATGTTTAATGCATATTTTCTTATCCTTATTGATTTGTTGTTAGTTTCCAATGTCAATATTTAAAAAATGTAGGGATATAACTATAGCTTATGAATTGCAATGAATGGATGTTGCAGTAAATAACAAGTTGTCAATACATATTGATACTTCTCAAGGTTGTCTTGAAGACAAGATCCAATCTACAAAATTGTTAAGTGAGTTAGGGATTATTATAAGAACATAAATTACCTTATGTGAAACATGTTAAGGACTTGAAGGAAGACAACTTGCTTGAAAATGCTTTGGATAAAGTTACGGTAATTTTTCAGTTTATTTAACTATATACAATATTGTTTCACTTATTTTAAGATTAATTATACTTTTACTCATTGTTCATAGATGAAATTGAATTTTATCGATATTTAGAACCCTCTTGTTTTAAACTGCATAACTTCATTGTTGAAATAAAGGATCAGGAATTGTCGTTATAGGTTGCATCGGTTTTATAAATCCTTTCTTTTTGATGCAGAGGCACAAAGACATATTCTAAAATGAATTTCTTAAGAAAATTGGAATAATTTATATGATTATTGGGCCTCTCACAAAGTTCAACTTTGTTTTCTCTCCCTTGACATTTACTTTCATTGATCTTGTTAATTGATTTAATGACTACCTAATCTATTTTTCTTTATTTAGGAAAAATGTGAGAAGGCAAAGGTTAATAGAGGAAAAAATGAAAATATCTCATAATCAAGGGTTCAAATCATTTGTAGTCATCCAAAATGAATATATAAGATCTTTGTTTACAAGTTATAATTATATGAACAAACAATATATTATTTATTTTGCCTTGCATTTTTCTTTCATAAAACAGACTGAGAAGGAACTACATGGACAAGAGTGTTATAGGATCACACTATATAATGTCACTCATTATAAGGAAGGTAAAGGATGAATGTTAGAAGAAGCGGGAAATAACTATGTAAGTATAAAATTTTGTTTAATATTTAAGCATATTTATTTGCCTAGTACTAACTAATAATATTTGCATTGAATATTGGTTTTTTTTAATTTTAGAATAAGATGTAAGAGTTGTTACAGAAATCAATGTCTAAGAGGAATGAGGTCAATGTAGAAGTCATTTGCAATATTATGCTTGGTAACATTTTGGTTATATCAAAGGTCTTAGATTTAGCCCTAAGCCAAATGTTTCAACCTCATCAAAATCCACATACATTCAAAATTTTGAAGAGGAAAACAAGACACTTAAGGCTGAATTACAACATACTTAGAAAAAGTTATACAAGTATGATAAGTACCTCAGGAAAAATACTTGGTCCGGATTATAATAGTAGTGAAGATGAAAGTGAATGGTATTAATTGCAGCTCTTATATTTTTTTCTTTTAATTCATTTTTTGTATTATAATTTAAATTTAATACTTTTTTTCTCGAATTATAGGTTTGAGGAAGATGCAATGGTTGAGTGATTTGTATTATAATTTATAAACTAGTCTTTGTATTTATTATTTTTTATATAAGAATTGTTGAAGTTATAATTAAAATCTTGCATACGAAGATATTTTATGGTATTTTATTTTTTTATATACAATGCTTCAAATTATCAATAATTTTTGTATAATTTTTAATAATAAATTAAAAATAAAAATATTTCAAAACATCATATACAATAATATGAATTAAAAATGGTATAACATTTCTTTAAAATGTAGACAAAAAATTTGACTACGTTTTACAAAACATAGCTAAAAACATTTGGCAATGTTTCTGAGTACGTAATTATAAGATTCATATTGTATTTATGTATTAGTTCTTAAATTGTTTCTAGTCAGTATTCTATTGAGACTAGACATTAATAAAGTGTAAAAAGACTAGCACATATCATGTTTCTTCCTTGTAAAAAAAGTGGCCAATTTCATAGATTAAAGTATATAGATACATAAACAAATGTATGGGTATTTATTAGTGATTAAGTTCACCAAACAGACCTCATATCATAATTCCATTTGGATGTTACTTGTATATATATGGAAAATCTTAATATGATAATTGTATAATTGATCATTTGACTTGAGATATCCAAAATATCTCTTATAGGATTATTGTATTTTGATAATATTGACAACCTATTTTAATTAAGGGTAGCTCAATCAATATTCAATGGATGTAACATTAACTACATAGAGATAGTTAAGTGATAAAATTCTTCATCCTAAAGTGATTAAGGAGAATATTCTATTATTCATGATTATTATTTATTTGAAAAATTTTAGTAGAGGTGTAATAATACCTTGTAAAATAGTTTATAAATACTATTAATTAGTTCCTAATGATGAAAAACTAACATGATTAGGCTCAAATAAAGTACTTAGTAATTATATGCTCTATGTCTAATCAAAATACTATAAGATAAAAGGATTGAATTATATGGAAAAATATGACACAGAAAAGTTAAAAAATACTTTAGCTTTTCCAAATTTTTGGAGTCATGATGTATTGCTAAACACCTCAATATTGATTTATGAAGATAAATTATTTAATTAGAGAAATAAAGAAATAAAGATGAATTAA
Organism: Erythroxylum williamsii; assembly: GCA_027564335.1. Classification (NCBI taxonomy): domain Eukaryota; kingdom Viridiplantae; phylum Streptophyta; class Magnoliopsida; order Malpighiales; family Erythroxylaceae; genus Erythroxylum; species Erythroxylum williamsii. The sequence continues at coordinate 14,949,848 of JANITW010000006.1, read as the reverse complement.
ACGAGTTTAATTTATCTAATCTTAATGTGATTTAGGGTCATAATTTATATCTATTGCCATCATATTTGTAAAAATAATAAAAATAGGTTATAGATAAAGAATATGTTGAAAAGAAAAAAAGTATTTTAATCAAGCTAGAATTGATTGTAAAGTTTGAGAATTTTTATAATTAAATATAAGATATTCAATAAATAAGGACTAATATGGGATATTAAATCTAGTTTGGGTCTTATTGGTATTTAGTTAAAATTAATTGTAGTTCTATTTAAATTTTAATTAAAATTAGAATTTATTTAATCTAAATTACTAAAAGGGAGTTAGCACTTCTTGTCTAAGGCTATGTTTCGTTGAATGTAAGGTTTTTAATATAATGAAATGATTTATAATAGAAAGGAATGTAAATGGATGTAATATTAAAAAAATTTTGTTTGGGAGGGATGGAAGGGATCATAATATAATATAGTAAAATGTTGTTTGAAAGATGAACGAAATGAAATATAATGTATGCATAATAATAATGAAAGATTGTTCTATCCTTGATAGAATAAATCATATGTTAATAAAACACATTTTTATAGGTATAATTGGTATTATAAAAAATTATTGAGGGTATATTAGGTAGTACATATTTATCATTTTATATTCTATCCTAAACTCCCCAAATCACAGGTAACTAATTTTTTTGTTATTTAGGATGAAAAAAGATGTAATGTGAAACTCTCTACTTCCATCCTATTATATTCCGTTCTATTATAGACCCTTTTCTTAAACGATGAAATAATATTATATTTCATTTTATTCTATTACTAATCGTCCTACCAAACGTAGCCAAACTCTTTGTATATTAGTTGTAGAATTCTGTCAACACTTTTTTGTAGATACCATTTGAAGTTAAAAACTTGTGCGATTATAATGGTTGAAATGAACTAATTTAAAACAAGTTCGAAAGAAATAACAAAAAAAGATCAAACTTCATAATAAGTTATGAATTATGATTTATGCTTTAATATATTTTATATGCAAATCTTGCTATAAAATTTAAGTGCTTTTCACTTTTGAAAAAATCATATAAATTAAAAAATTTAGATATTATTTTAGTAAAAGTGAGATTCTATTATACCTAATCTTCCAATAATATCAATATTGACCCAATTTACCATTTTTGTTCTAATTTTGAGCTAACAATTAGGTTTTAGAATGATCACCTTTTATATTTAATTTTTAGTATAACAGTCTTGTATGGATATAATCGAAGCAGAGGCAAACTGGACCCAATGTTGCTTCCGGAAGGTCCTCATAATGGAAAAATATATTACGTAAAACCAACGCAAATTATAAAGTATTATATGTAAATTAAACCACAACATGCATGCATTTCATACAAATATTAACGTACAAAATCCATGCATATAAACATCATGTATAACCATAATATATATGTGAAACAAGCAGCGGAAAGTGAACCGAAATACCCCTAGCCATTGCTTTCCACTGCAGATCTGAGAAGTTTGGAGCTTTGAGTTTTTTATCCACTTCCTTAAGCAAGATCGATGGTGTTATAAAGCTTGGCGAGATTAGGACTTAAAGCTAACGTTTTAACAACCAAAAAATAGTCAAAGCTTTGGCCATCACAAAGAAAATGAGTTGGGTAGATGGGCAACACAATATAGTGGGTAGGGCTTTAAGCTTTTAAATGGACCATACTAATAATTAGAAGATAAAACTTACATTCTCCCACTTGGTCCATGTAACCCAATACGACATATAACAAGAAATCACATATATGAATCATGGTGATAGGTCCTCTTATAGTGAGTAGTATCTTCCATGTATTATATATATATAATTTCTAGTTACTAGCCCTTAAACTTAATGAATAAATCATATGCTTATTTTAGTTCCAAATTAAACAACATTTCTCAAAACCAATCAAAATATATATGCACAAAATTTATGAGAAAATATCAAACTGAATAAGAGTTCCATTGAATCAACAAATATACAAAAAAATCACATTGTGGAACTAAGTCCCATATGCACTATGTGATCCTTAAACTGCTTAAATGGCATGCCTTTAGTTAAAGGATCTGCAATTATCAAATCAGTGCTAATGTGTTATATGACAACTTTTTTTCTTTACACGTTCTCTTATGGCTAAATACTTAATGTCGATATGCTTGCTTTGACTTCCACTTTTGTTATTTTTAGGCATAAAGACCACAGCGGTATTTTCGCAATACAACTTTAACGACTTAGAAATTGAATCAACAACTCTGAGCCTAGATATGAAACTCTTCTACCATACACCATGCGAAGTGGCCTCAAAACATGATACGAACTCAGCCTCTATAGTGGAAGTAGCAATCAGGGTCTACTTAGCACTTCTCCAACATACAACTCTACCAATTAGCATGAAAATATAATCAGATGTTGATTTCTTTGAATCCATACAGCCAACAAAATCTGAATTGGAGTATCTAACTACTTCCAACTTCTCAGTTCATCTGTACAAAAGCATATAGTCCTTTGTGCCCTAAAGATATCTTAGAACCTTCTTTGTATCTTTCCAGTGATCAATACCTAGACTACTCTGATATCTTCCTAACATTCCAATAGCATATGCAATGTCAGGTTAGGTACAGACCTGAGCATACATAAGGCTTCTTATAACTAAAGCATATGGAATGTTCTTCATGTGTTTCCGCTCAAATTCATTCTTCGGGCATTGATTCAAATTGAATCTATCACCTTTGACTATGGGTGCTATACTTGGTGCACGATCTTTCATCTGAAATCTCTCCAAAATTTTGTTGATATAGGTCTCTTGAGACAAACCCAAAATGCCTCGAGATCTTTCTCTATAGATCTTAATGCCAATGAAATAAGATACCTCACCCATATCTTTCATATCAAAATTCTTTGAGAGAAATTGCTTCACCTCATATAGCAAACTCCTATCATTAGTCGCAAGCAAAATGTCATCCACGTACAACACAAGAAAACAAGTCTTACTCCTACTAACCTTCTGGTATAAACACTGATCCATGATATTATCTTCAAAACTGAATGAAGTGATAACCTCATGAAATTTTAAAAACCACTGCTGGACGGCTTGTTTTAACCCATATATGGATTTATTAAGGTTACAAACTAAATGCTCATTATCACTAAAAGAGAATCCTTCAGGTTGTTTCATGTAAACCTCTTCCTCTAGTTCACCATTGAGGAACGTCGTTTTTGCATTCATTTGATGTAACTCAAGATCAAAATGAGCTACTAATGCCATGATTACATGAAGAGAATCTTTCTTCGATATAGGAGAAAATGTCTTCGTGTAGTGAACCGTTTGGCAACAAGTCTAGCTTTATGTCTCTCAATGTTGCCTCATGAGTCTTTCCTTGTCTTAAACACCCATTTACATCGAATGGTTTTCACACCATTGGGTAACTCAACAAAACCCCAGACTTGATTAGATGCCATAGAATTCATCTCTTCCTTCATAGCATTGTACCACAAGTTCGATTCCTTAGAACTCATGGCTTGCGAAAATGTTTCAGGATCATTTTTGGCTCCAACGTTGTAATCTGACTCTTGTAGATACACTATGTAATCACTAGGTATTGCTGACCTTCTAACCCTAATAGATCTCCTTCATGTTGTATTATCATCCTCACAAGGAACTTATTGCTCAACCTGTTGTTCAACTGGTTGTTCAACAATTTCTGGTTGTTCCTCATTTATAACTTGATCTACTAGGTTAGTGTTAACAACTTGTGAAACTTTAGTAATTGGTTGTCCCACACCCGTTTGACTTTGAGGGGTGTGAATAACAATCAATTGATCACTTGAACCAGAGGGTTGAGCTTTATAATGGTCGCTTTTAGAACCTATGTCTAGAAAATGACCACTCCCACTGATTAAGTCATTCTCAAGAAATTTTGCATTTTTTGATTCCACAATTCTAGTGTTGTGAGATGGACAAGAGAACCTATATCCTTTAGACCTTTCAACATATCAAATGAAATACCCACTAATGGTCCTTGGTTCTAGTTTCTTCTCCTATGGATTGTAATTCTCACTTTAGACAGGCATCCCCAGACTCGGTTTTTAACCCTTAAATAACTCAAAAGGTGTTTTTGAGATAGACTTGGTTAGAACCCAATTTAATGTATACACAGTCGTCTTTAGAACTTCTGTCCACAGGAATTGAGGAAGTTTTGTGTTACTCCTCATACTTCTCACCATATGTATTAAGGTTCGGTTTTTTCTTTCTGCCACACCATTTTTATCCGGAAAACCAGGCATGATGTACTGGGCAACAATCCCATGTTCCTGAAGAAACTTCACAAAAGGGCCAGGTGCTTGTCCACTTTCAGTGTATCTACCATAGTACTCTTCACCTTTATCTAACCTCACAATTTTAATCATTTTTCCACATTGATTCTCCACTTCAGCCTTAAAAATTTTAAAGGCATCCAAAGCTTCGTCCTTAAAATGAACTAAGTAGAGATACATATATTATGAATAGTCGTCTATGAAGGTGATAAAATATTTCAGATTATTTGCATCCATATCTGGACAAAAAATATCTATATGTATGATTTCTAATAGGTTTGTACTCCTCTTGGCACCCCTTTT
>JANITW010000006.1:14906946-14934312 GCA_027564335.1 Erythroxylum williamsii | reverse complement strand
GACTTTTCTTGCATAAGAATAAAATGTTATAAGTGAACTACAATTTACAAAAAATTTGACATAATTTTCTCTATTTTTATGATATTTACCCTATATTGAACAAAGAAAGTAACTTAACAACACAACCATATATGGCATCATATATTTATAACATTATCACTCTCCATAATACACATATCTTCATTCCAAAATTCACACATCAAATTAAATTGAAATACATTAAAGGAAAAAATCATAATATAAGTTTAAAGTGTAGATACTTACAAGTCTCTCTACATGCTCGTGGTGGATAATAGATCCTTCAGTGTGCATGGGAAAACTCTCTCCCCCTGATCCTCCATGTATGTTGGTAGAATTATGCTCTAAAATAAACATTGCCTTAGGTGATGTCCAATATTGTTGCCAACGACTCCATATTTATTTAGAAATATAAGGAGGTCATACACCAATCTTATGTATCGTACCAACAAAGTCTTTATAACGTATGCGAACTTGTCTCTTCCATAATTTATAAATAATGGCGTCAAATTCAGAATCCCAAAATTATTTCTGAGAAAAAAAGAAAAACATATGATAAGTACTTATAACCTATAATATTTATCTAATTAATGTATAAAAATTAATTAAAAAATATATTTTCTGTACCTCAAACTCCTGATAATAAAAATATTTTGTAGCCTGAGAGACATTCTTCCATATATAACCCTCAAGATCAATCTTTTCCTTAAACTTGGATGTCATATTTCTTAAGCATGGTCCAAACAAAATCAACCTAATATAAAAACAAATTTATATCATTTTTAAATTTAAACCTATAAGTTAACTATAAACATATGGTGTTTCATATATTTTCACTTACATATTGCTAACAATTATGATGTAAGTTCTTCCATCAACTCCCTTAACTTTAGGTTGAAGGCCACCTCCTTCATCCACAATGTTTACCCCTAATATCTCTGTTGGTATAGGCATGGTAGATGGTCCAAAACTATTGCATGGTGTAGCAACAGGTACGATAGGTGATGCCTCATCTGTATATGTAGTAGTTAGAGGTACAACATTTGATTATGTTACAACTGTAGAATGTGATGCTTCACTTGGGAAGTAACAGGCTCCAAATCGTGGTCTAACACTTAGTCTCATGATATCTTGTTTTCTCTTTGGTGACATATTTTAACCTGAAATTCATATTTTATTGAATATTCTAGGAATATAACAATTTCAATTCAATATATAACAATATATTATTGATTCAATAATTGTTGTATTGAATATAATATTCTATTATAAACACAAATTAATCATTATCAACACTTAGTTGTAAATCAAAATCATCATCTTCTTTTTTTGAAGAATTAGAATCAAACTTAGGCTCCTCTTCAAATCTCTCGCCATACTCATCGTCCCTAGATGAAATTTTAACATATTTATTATTTGGATCGTTCAAAGGTTTATTCTCGTCATATGTAATAGATGCATTTATTTCATAAACATCTTCCTGAAATGCTTCACTTTCAATTCTCTATCCTCCTTTTCCAAGTGAAAAACATCTATATGTTTAACTTTGCAAATGGCCAACCAATCTGAATTATCAAGCTGGAAAAAGAGCAATAATACACCTAGATCGCTTGCATCGCCAACACGAAATGTTTAAATTGTCTAAATTTTCTTCGCTGATTGCTTTCAACTAGATTGTATCAACTATTCACTTTTGTACCAACATTAGGAGTTAGATCAAACCGGTCATACTTAAATATCATGCTCCTCTTTATTAGCAATATAGGGTACTCAATTTCAAGTATCTCAATAATTTTACTATAGGAATCCATCAATTCTCCTTGTATGCAAACCCAACTATTTACTGTTGTCATATTATGACCATGATATTCTGTATGATATTTGTATCCATTAACGAAATACATCGGATATGATTTAACAGTTTGTAAAGGTCTTTTCACAAAATCACATATGAACTTGTTCTCTATTAGATTTTCTAAAACCTACACAAAAGAAATTATCATATTACATAGTATAGTGTCATTTGAATACTTTAATCTTATAATTCAATCATTTCAATAATTGTAAGTGAAAACTTACATATTTCTCAAACCATCGAGGAACGTGTTTTCCAACTTTTCTATTGATACCATCTTATGTGTTTTTAGGCTTTAGCTTGTGTAGCCCTTCCTTGTATAATCTGAAAACGTTATTATGTATTTCAATTATGAATAACACTAAATTTCAAAACTCAAATAATCAATTTCAAAAATAACTTCAACTTACGGCATGAAAGGTTAAACCTCTTGACAGTTCAATAAAATGTAACAATTGACAACCTCTATTTCTTTCTCTATTAAAATTCTTGTTGTTAAACATCTATATGTTCTTCCAGGATATATGAAAATGGATAAGTTACCATCAACATCACCCGTTCCTCCCCCATCATCATAATAAGGAACTTTTCTTTCTCTTGTGTGCACATGCGACTCAAAATAATGTGAACAAAATGTACTTGCTTCCTCCGCTAAATAAGCATTACATATTGAACCTTCAACTCTGACCTTGTTTTTGACATTTTTCTTCAAATGATGCAAATACCTACGTTAGCAAATAGGGTTATTACAATTTTGTTATTAAAACATGTTATTACTTCAATTTAAATATTTGCTATAATTACCTCTCAAACGGATACACCTATCGATATTGAACTAGACCAGCAAGTTTAGCCTCATATGTTAAATGCACAGGTAGATGCTCCATATAGAGAAAGAAGTTTGGAGGGAAAATGCCTCCTAATTTGCACAAAATTACTGGAATTTTCCTTTCTAGTTTTTCCATTTCAACCAACTTTATTTCAGATGATGTTAAGGTTTTGAAAAACAAACTTAATTATGTTATAACTTCCCAAACTTTATTCGATAGCAACCCTCGTTTGGAAAGTAAAACGCATTAGAATTATTGCCACAATAAGGACAAGCCAATTTTCCTGTTATGCTCCAACATATGTCAAAAATTCACTAATAGTCCACATCAAAACTACTCTCAACACAAAATTTTGTTTCAAAGACGCATTATATGTCTCTACACCATATTCCCAAAGATGTTGCAATTTAAATACCAATGGTTGTAAGAATACATCAATTTGATGCTTTGGATTTGTAGGCCCTAGCACAATCACTTTGAAGAACATATATTCCTCATTTATACACATCCATGGAGGCAAATTATAAGGAGTAATTATGATTAGTCATGATGAATATCGTTAGCCGGGTTGACCAAAAAGTTGGAATCCATCCATCGACAATCCCAACCTAACATTTCAAATTTTAGCTGCAAACTCATAATGGGTGTTATTGAAATGTTTCCATCTTCCTATTCGTGTTCATTATGCTATCTCATGTGAGATGAAGTAACATTAGAAGCATATAGTCTTTGAAGTTTCAGAGTTAGCAGGAAATAATACATCCGCTTTTAGGATACTAATTTCTCTTTTATAGAACGCTTTCTAGGCTTGAACCTAGATTGACCACAAAATTTGCATTCTTGTAATTCCACATCATCTCTCCAATACAACATACATCCCAATTTGTAACAATCAATTTTTTCAACAAGCAAATCAAAACCCCTAATAAGTTTCTTTATATTGTCAAAATTGTCAACTATTGTATGATCAGGAGGCAATGATTTATTATACCATCAAAGAATTTTATCAAACCTATGATCAAAAATATGTTCTTCAGACTTTATGTTCAATATTCGAGCAATTGAAGACAATTGAGTCATTGTCTCATAATTTGGTTATAATTTTTGGTCAACAGAGTGTAGTAAGTCAAAAAATTGTTTTACATGTAGGTTTGGTTCTTCTTCAAGATTTTTTATATTTTTTAAAAGGTATAATCAGCTACATCATAAACCGTTTACATGTAAGGATTTTTAGTTGCACCCACATTATTTGTTCTAAATCTAATCCCCCCCTCAAACTCACCCACATTTACTGAAGAGTTTACTTTATTACCCCTTGAGGTGCTACAAATCAATGGCTCCCATGTCATGTCCACTCAAAATAATTTCGAACAAACCATTTTCTCAACAAATGGCCATTCACTTCATCAATAGGAAGGAAATTAATATGTTTGCACTTTTTACATGGACATCTGATCTTTGGGTCATCCATATATGCAAGTTAATGCATAATGAATAAAACTTCAACTCCCTCAACAAACTCAGGATTAATGCAACTATTAGGTGTTAATTGTCTACACATCCAAGGTCTATCAACATTACTCATTTATGCAAAACTGTTAATTTAAAAAAGTGAGTTCATAGTTAGTATCCTTCATGTCCCCTAAGTTTACATAGCATTTAACCTTTACTTTACACAACATTTCCTAAGTATTAATCAATTCAATTAATCACCTACAATTGATTTTAATACTATGCTATGTGGCATTATTTACACTTATGAATCAAAAAAGCAAATTCTTGATGTGACTCCTATGCTCGTGAAATTTTTCACTGATAATCCTCATGGGAGCTACATCACAAATTTCCAGCCTCTATACCATCCTAAGGATTTATTATACCTTAAATCATCCTTAAGATCTTTAACTTATTCCACATATAGTAAATACTTACGTAATCATATATTTACTCATCAATGATTCAAAAAAAACCCAAATATAAATATTTAAACTATTAAAAAAGAACATAAAAACTCATCAATGATTATAAGAATATTTTAAACAACAATACAAAATCAAGACCTTCTTTGCATTCACACAAAACCTAAACGCATCAGAATCATATTATTAAAGCTACACATATAATAGACATTAGTTGGACGACTTACCTAGATGGGCGGACAACTACAGACTACAAAGAAGAAGGATGGGAGACAATTTTCAACACAAAATAGGACCTGAGGAAAAAATATTTAATATTTAATATAATATACTTGTTCAATAGTTTTGTTATATTAAAAATATATTAAAGCAAGAAAATTAGAAAATAAGGCAATTGAGTATAAATAAATAAGTACCACCTTTACTTTAATATATTGAGTACAAAGAATACCATCATAACTTATAAAGAATACTATGACTGTATAGAAATTATACTGCAAATCTATATAAGAAATATCATCATAATATATAAATGAATATTGTCTTTATACACTATACAAATAAGTATAAGCTTCACTTTAATATGTTTATACCATAATTAAATATAAATAGTATCAACATAATATCTACAGAATACCATGACCGCACAATTGGGTGTAAGATATGGTGGTATTTTTTAAGTCTTCTTATCAATAAGATAATGAGAAACTTGCTCCTCTAATTGGTCCAGATGATTTGCAATGATGTCAAAGCATTTTTTTAGTTTCCTCCATATCACATTGATCTTAATTTGTACCTCAATCTTGTCCTATATAAGTTTGATTAGTTTTTGGTGTGTAGGAGCGTCGATAGTCTCAATTAGGTATCATATACTCCAAGTTAACATATATTCATCATTGACTTTTCTCACCATGTCCACTTTTATCACCTTAAAGTCTATGTTAAGTGTAAAAGAACCAAATGTCAAATTTCTAACGTTATCATATACAATCAAACTTCTATGATGACTCAATTAGCAAATGTCCTAGAAAATAGCTTATATTCATTATTTTTCCATATTCTTTAAGTTTTTTCTAAAGAAAAATCTAAGGTTTCTTGATGCTTTCACCATAATATGCTTAAGATATAATAGATCACAAGGTACAACCATGTCGTTCTTTCTAAATCTCCTTATAATGGAATATGTGATGACATAGTGCAAGTAACGAATAACAACATATATGATTTCCCTATTTATGGACCCGATGGGGGAATCGATGGATTTATCCTATAATATATTCCTATTATATTTTAGTATTTATCTCAGTAAGATCATTTGATCATAGTTTATCCTTAGATGGAACAAATTTGGTTTGGTATAAGGATGAAAAACCCATACTTCACTACAAACTCATTAAATGACATGTTCTAGTTTTTGTTTCACCGCAAAAAGCAAGTGGCACCTTTATCATTCAAGCCTAAATTTTTATGGACTTAATTAATAAAACTTCTAAAACTATTTTATTATAGCACAACTCTTCCATTATAAAGAATTTAGTCCATCCTTTTACTTGACATAATGAAATAGCACGTATTTAAAGGACTAATGGATGGGGAACATTTAAAGGAAAAACATTGAACATTTATTAATACAAAATGGTGGGTATTTGAAAATACATAGGATAAGAAAGCTAGAACACAAGAGATCACTAATATTAGGCACTAAGAGGGGCAAAGGTGGGTGAGTTTCTATCACTAAAAAGAAAAGAAAATTCATTAAATATTTTGTATTAAAATATATGGAAAAAGATAGTCATTCAAATATCATAGATGTATAAAAAGATGTATCACAAACTCACCAAAATACCATAGATGTATAAAAATGTGTATGACCTTTACTTTAATATGTAAATACCACAATTAAGGACAAACAATACCATGACTTCATCAAAATAAAAACCCCTAATTGATAGTTGTTTTTAAGTAATACAAAATAATATCTATTAACCTAACTTTGTAAGTAATATTTAAAGTTGTCAATTATTTTAACCATTATTTAACTTCCTTGAAAGTTGATTAACTAAGTCTCACTAATGTACCTAAGAGACAGTTCTCATTTTTAGAAAAACAAGATATGATACCCTAATAACTACTTGATCTTTATTTTTTTTTACGTATTTAGATGTAATGCTACGTGAACTCACTATTTGAAGGAACAATTTCATTCTTGTACATAAAAATTACTGTTCACAATTTTCTCCCAAAAATTAACGTAAGTAAACAAACTTCAGTGTGCAAAGGCTTTTTAGAATATTAGAAATTATTAAAGCTAACAAGTGAGCACCAAAAAAAAGATTACCAAAATACAAAAACTCATGTGTTATATTATATTATCTAGGAATGTTAAAATGAAACAACAAATTGAAGAAAGGAAAACAATAAACTCGTGATCTCTATCTTCTAAAAGTGGAAAAAAGAAAAGAAAAGGACTAAAGCCCGTTTCTGCATACTGTATCTATAATTACTTCATTTTCCTCCAACAATCAAACATATCTTCATTATCTTCGAAGATTAATTCTCATTTTTAGAAAAACAAGATATGATATCCCTAAGAGACATTTCATTGAGCAATTCATAAGCAACCTAAATTCATCTTTACCTAACATCAAACAAAAAAATGGACTTCACAATTCTATAGCTATATCCTATCGACAAAATAGCGGGGATAATTTGAAAGGAGGTAAAATCTATGAAGCAATGAAATTTATCCAGATAAATCAATTTAGGCAAGCACGGGACTGCAATTCATAATTTCTCAAAGGAATTACAGATTTAGGGAAAACAATAAACTGCAAAGAAGAAAAGGGACATGAAACAGAGGAATAAATGTCCGTCGATACAAATTTACAGATTTACGTTTAACTTTAATTTTTATCGACGGAATAAATGTCCGTCGGTACACCTCGAAGCTTATTTTGCCGCCAATCATTACTGCCTATTTTACGATGGGCTTCACAATTTCATAGCTATATCCTATCGACAAAATAGCGGGGATAATTTCCTTCTACCTTTATCGACGAATATTTTGTTCGTCACAAAATGCTATTTTTTAGCAACTTTAATGATGAATAATCGAATTCCATTGCTAATTTACTATAATAATTTTTCCATCGATAATGTTTTATCGATAAGTTATAATTTTCTTGTAATGTTAACTTGCACAAGGCTAAAAATCTTATTTGTAATTGGATTTTTTAGTCATTTTGTATATATGCCTTTTGAAGTTCATTCGAGCCAATCAAGAGAATTTTTCAGTATCTCAAAGGTATTATTAATTATGGCATGTTTTACTCATTATTTAAAAATTTTAATAATTTATTAGAGATTTTGACGATAGGAAAAGTACTATTAGACAGAGTTGTGATAAAATAAAGGACTTTGGATTCTCTGTTTCAATAAATCTGTTCCAACCCTTTTTCGTCACAATTTAACGTCATTTTAATAAAACTTAATTTTGTTGTGTATCAATCACTCTCTTATAGTAAAAGTTGGGTTTTATTAAAATATCATTGTATTACAGTGGAATAGAGTTAAAACAGACTTATTGAAGTATTATGTAGTTAAAAGTATTTTTTATTTGTGTTGTAATATTAAGTGTTTTTTAGTTGGTAAATTTAGAATTTTTTGTTGACTTTATAAATAGGCATGTAATATTTTATTTTATATAAAAAGATTTAAAAAATTATATTGTAATAATACTCTTTCTTTATTGTTTGTGTGAGTATATAAGCCTTTGTAGATCGATCGTTTTTCCAATAATATGCTAGTCATAAAGAAGTTACAGTAAAAATTGCAAAGCAATAGATTAGAAACCTCAAGATCTAGTGGCAGCAAATTTTAGTTTGCATTGTTTTTCTTGTACGTGATGAATATATAGCTACAAGTTACAAAACCGTGAAAATGACCTTGAATATTAATGGCTTAAGAAAGTGAGATAATGGATTTTTTAAAAGGAACGTATGCTTAGTTCTGAACAGGAGAAATGGACCTGTATGTTACTGTAAGATGTCAGGACATTTAGCACACTTGCGTTTTATATCAAGAAGTCCTTTGGCGGAATCCTAGATGGTACTTTTGGAGGGCTTCACTACTCTTTAACATTAAATTTAGCTATTTCTTTATGGTGAAAACCGAAGTTTCGAATGCATCTTATAACATTCTAGCAAGTAGTCTGTTGTTTACATTAGGGATCAAAGGCTGTAGAAAATTTACAACTTATACAGAAGAAGAAGCTTGAGAGTGGAAAGTGAGTCACCCTGTTTCATGCAGACTAAGGTTGTCTTTGTTAGGGACCAATCCAAGATCAAGCCTAACGAGTTCTTGGTCTGGACTCTGTTGTTATACCCAAATCTTCTTCACTGTTTTTGCTAAGAAAGAAAGCATTAAATGGATCTTTGATGCGAGGAAAGGTAATAATCATGTTATATCTCCTGGATTTGAGGCTTTCTGCTATATATAAACAGCACTAAAGAAAATTAAAGAAACACACATACCTATAAATGCTTAATAGGTAGTAGTTAGGTATATGTATCCGTTGATGATGCATTTGAAGGCCATCATGGAATTGTGAACATCTATGAATCCAGATCCTCTGTCCAGTTTTATGGTGTCTTATTGTGTCCAGTGAATCTCACATGAGATTCACATAAATAAATAACTGAGATTCACTGGACACAATAAGACACAATAAAATTGGATAGAAGATCTGGACTTATCATTTATAGTACAGGCAAGAACCAATATAACAGGATGTACTATATTTTTCCGGTACCGAAGATTGTTTAAAGCATTCCGAAGGGACATAGCAACAATGATCAAAAATAGCAAATGGGCACGAGGCATTTCATGCAAGTCATCAATTAACTCCTTTCTTTTCAAAATAATTGCCACAGTTGCTCCAATAAACCCCATTTGCTCATAATTTCTTCCATGTTAATTATGAATATCACCAAATCCTTCAATAATGAAAAGAATCATTTCGTGGAAATTTAGACCCTGTCACTGGAGCAACCATAAAACCCATTTCATAGAACTCATCTAGGTTGCTCTTTTGGTCCATTGAATTGACCTCCACTTAAAAGTGTGGACTTGACAGAACATAGTCTGATCTTGTGGTTATATATTGATAACAGTAAAAGTTCTCCCCATCATTGAAGCGTGAATAAAGTTGACAACCAACAAACCTGAGATTTGACAGCTTTTTTTATTTTTCTTTATGAAATTACCGATGTTCTAGTTGCAATTCTTAGGAAATTTCATGCTGCTCGTCGTGTTCGTAAGCTAGAAATTTTTATGGAAGTTGTCTCAATTTTCCTTTTACCTTATAAACGTATGCTTCAACTTTCGTACTTTGACAGTAACATTGTTGCGTACATATATTCACTTTTCTTTTGAAAATCATCTTTCGTGTCCTTTCTCGTTTTCAAGTCCATTTTCTTAGCAAGGGGTCGAACAATTGGTAAACATGATGAAACAACTACGTGAAATTCCATTTCCTCCAAACATTCTACGTCAAGTATCCAATAAAAGAGTTTTGAGATTTGAGAACTCAAGTGGCTTAAAAACAAACTATCTGCTGCAATTAAAGGAACTTTGAGACGAAGGAGACTCAAATTGAGATCCTTAAGACTAAAACCTAGTTTGGATTATAATACTATTTTATGTCCCATGCACTTTATTGCATTGAGTCCTATGAAACGCACCCAAGATAATGGTTATTGGGTATTACCGACTAGGTCTCAATTGGGTCACAAACCCTTTTCCTCTCTCTTCTACTTACCAAATGACATGTCCATTAGAGATGCTATATAAGTTGAAACAACTTATTTCATCATAACGATTATGAAATCATTCTTAACCATTGAGAAAATCCGAAAGAAAGAAGACGAGAGGAAATAAAAGCATTTAACGGAATCGACATCTAACGAACACGAGATCATGGATACGGGTACGTAAAATCGATTCGATCCTATTAATTGTTTTACAGTTGGATAACAAAGAGGACAAAAAAGGCAACCCTGATGCTTTTCCTTTAAACTTGCCTAAAGCAAGAAGGGAGAGAAATGCAGATTCTTTTACAGATTAGCAAATTATGTACACTCAAAAATGTAATGGACTTGATTTATTCTTCAACCATTATATGCACTTAAACGGCACGTTGTTTAATGACTTCTGAAGGATTTGAAAATTTGTCCAAATTAGGCTACATGAAATATCATTCAATATCATTGTTTATAATAAGTGGAATAAAAGCTAGCGTTGACCTGGAAGCACGAAAATTAATATCAACGGGTCACTAAATTGAAGATAATTTCTCAATTTACTCTTATTATTAAAATTTTAGTTTAATTACACTAAATCCCCAAGTAATTTAGATTTTTATTAACCAAGTCCCTACATTTTTAGAACTATAATTTACCTCTTATACCTTTAGTTATGTATTACCCATCACTGCTTATGTTATTTCATGCTTAAAAAATTTAATTAAAAACGGTGAAACAATGACATTTGAAGTTGTTTGGATTATTTAAGCATTACATAGCATATCATTGATAGTTTATGCCCTACAGTCAGTCGGATTAGTTGTAGTTTAGTGACAAAATAATTTAACAACATTCTTTATTTTGTACAAATTTAGATATATATGATAAATTTTATGGAATAACTATACATTACAAATAAAATTATTGTAAGATTATAATTATGAGATTCATATTACATTTGTGTATTATATCCAAATTGTTTCAATAAAGACTAGACATTAATAAAATGTAAAAAAATTAACACACGTTATATTTTTCCTTATAAAGGAAGTAGTCAATCTTATGGGCTAAAGTATGATGATACTTAAAAAAACGTGCGAGTACTTTTTAGAGAACAAGTTCACTAAATTGACCCCCGTATGAGAAACTTATTTAGAATATTAATTGTATGTCTATGAAAATTTTATCATGATGATTTTATAAGTGATCCTTTAACTTGAGATATCTAAAGTTATCTTGTATAGGGATTGCTATATTTTGATACTACTTATGACTTATTCTAATCATAGGTCATTCTTTCGGTAGTCATTGGATGTAGCATAGACTATATGGAGGCAATTGCGTGATCATGATATGATTCATCACCCTAATGTAATTAGGGAGAAGTTTTGTTATTTTCTATTAGTACTATTGATTCAGGAAATCCTTGCCCAAAGTTTAATGATGCTTTTTAAATAGTTTGCAAACATCATTAATTGAATCAATAGCTAATGGTAAAGAACTAATATGATTGGAAACAAAATATAGTAGACATTAATTTGATGCTTTATATCTAATCGAAACATTGTATAATGAAATGATGGAATTATAAAAAAAAGACCATGCACGAAAAAGGTTAGTCAAACTACTTTAACATTCATAAATATTTGAGTGCTCATGATGTATTGTTAGACATCAATATTGATATGTGATTATATATTACTTAATTGAAGGATTAATGATAAATTAAAAAGAGTTTTAATTCTAATTATGAAATATAATTAAAATTTATAATTTATAATCATTACTAACATATTTGGAAACCTAATGAGTCTCACATAAAGAACGAGTTGAAGAGAGCAAAGATATTTTAATCAAATTAAACTTGATTATAAGGTTTAAGTAAGTTTATGATTAAATATGAAATATTTAATAAATAAATATTATTATGATATATTGGATCTTATTTGGGCATAATTAGTATTTAACTAGAATTATTTATAATTCTAATTAAAACTTAGTTGAACTTAGAATTTAATTTCAATTAAATTACTAAGATTAAAACTTATTGTAAATAGGCTTAAGGTTTAATGGAGCTAACACGTAGCACTCCACTCTCAAAGGACACATACCCGACTTCCTAAAGAGTATCCGAGTACGTACCCCGCAAAGGTGGTATGCTAGAGCAGTCACGTCTCTAACTTAATCATGGAATCATCATTCAAAGCACAAATGTCACAATATTTAAGAACTCAAAATTCTTCATTTCATTTCATAAAAATCAAATATGCATTATAGCTTTACAAAACATCCATATATATACATTATCAAAAATTAATCAAAGTTTACATCTCTGTATACCTAACATGCTACATACATGAGGAATTATACAAAATTTTTATCTAAATCCTTCAGTTTCAACTGACCGACCTCTGAGTCATTTCTTCTAACCAAAAGTACAAGAAATATGCTTCTTTTAGAGTTTCTTTATCAACAATATCCTCTCTTGAATATGAAATATCAATGTTGCAATTTTGGTGAGTTTTGCGAACTCAGTGAGTTAACCGCCCTCAATGGTTTACTCATATCATATAACACACAATCCATGCAATCACGTAGTTCATATGATAACAAATATCATCATGTAGCATCATAAAAACTCTTTGTTCACAATTTTCACATTTCTCATTCAACACAA
The DNA here is from genome assembly GCA_027564335.1 of Erythroxylum williamsii. Lineage (NCBI taxonomy): Eukaryota > Viridiplantae > Streptophyta > Magnoliopsida > Malpighiales > Erythroxylaceae > Erythroxylum > Erythroxylum williamsii. The sequence goes on along the minus strand of JANITW010000006.1, from coordinate 14,921,212 downwards.
TTCAACCATCAATTTAAATAATTAGAAACATAGATATTAAATGTATATGCAATGCTCATGAGACTCATTTTTTATTATTATGTTATTGTGACTGAGTGCCTATAACTATCCCGTATATATTGTGAACACCGAGCTCATTGATAACTGTCTTTTATTCGTTAGAAATACAGAGCTCATTATACAAAGTGAGCATTTGGCTCTTAATCAGATTCTGAGCTCTAAATTCTTTCTTAGTGGATACTCAGGTCACAACTGTCATTATTTCTTCATGCATTCATGTAATAAAATTCATCAAATCATATAAAATCAATCGGTCACTTCATTTCACTTTACACATTCACTTTCACATGTCATCAGACCTTAGTCTGACATTCAACAGTTATATTGAGTACACATGTTTCTGTCAGATTCACATACAAGGACTTCCAATATATATACTTCATGCATCAAACTCCTCGGACATTTTATGTTCGTAATCATCACAATCACATTCACATAATAATTCAATATAAAATTTAAAACTAACAAATAATCGAGTGAGATCATCTAAGTTACTCATAGTTTGCTCCAGATAGCTATTGTCTCAAAGTTCTGGCAACGTCTAGATGTTGATGCTATAATTGCTCCTTTATATCATACAACATACATCTACACATATCACAACTTTGCGCAATTATATAAGTACTCATTTGTGCACATATATATATATATATATAGATTATGTACAATACATGCTTAATAACAATCCCGGGTATATTTCCTTTATTCTTGTCACATGATCATTCATACTTCAAAACTCATATATGTCTAATTTGAACTTCGGTTTATACCTCAATAAAATAAATTTATTCTAACTTCATCACTCAATTGATCATTCTAGCTTTTCTCATAATAGATTTTTGGGTCAATTTTTCATAGCCATTATGACAAGTAAAATGAATTATTTAGGTAATACATTCTTCTAAAAAAATGTTCTCATATGTCTTAAGTTTCTAAGGACACTAAGTTCTCACAATTTGGTTCAGTATTATGCAAGTTTTGACATAAAATATTTGAGACTGCACTCACACCGTGATAGCACATTGCACTCAACTTCAAGCCAAGTTTTAAAACTCATAGAGACAGAATTAAAATTTGATTTCTTCATAAACTTTGTATCCATGTGTTTCTAGTTTAATATAAACTCAAAATAATTCTATTTGGATGTCTACAAGTCAAGATATGGCTAAATTATAGATGCCTATTTAGTGAAAACACTCCATTTATCATATTCTAGCACACTTCATCATTTTCATCCTAAATTTATCAATCAATCATTTACCAATCCTTTCCTAATGAATTCAGATGACCATGAAATTTTATGGAGAGGAAAGACAATGTGTGAGGAGTTTATGGTTCAAAATTCAAGTCATTCGAAGGTCCGAAGAAAAATTTATGGTCAAAAGAGTGAAGGGTGTTGAAAACTATCAAAAAAACACTAGACTCTCATAGACACAAATCAAAATCTATGATGGTTCATAAACATCAAAAATGGTACATATCATATACACACATTCACCATATTTTTTGCACATGTTCATCTTCATTAACACCTTCATTTCATCTCTAACTTATCATTTTGATTCTTCTCATTTCAAGACATCATACTACTCCTTTTATTTCACTCTAGAAACATTTTAGTACACCTCTATAACACCCAAAGAGATCCACGTTAATAAATATTGAAAACAGAACATAAACATATCATCTTTTCTTGAAATTTTTGCACTCTTTTTATATCATCATAATGATCTCTCTATCTCAAAAATCATCTCAACAAAAACTTAGGAATTATTGATCATCAAAAACACAAAAACAAGATACCAATATTTTCATTCTTTATCCACGATGCACATGTATAAAGACCACTAGTCTCATTATCATTTAATATCAACTAATCACTGTATTCATTTCATAATCATACAACCCATGAGAATTAATATGTTACTTGGTAATACTCCGAACTCTTCAACATCACATGAACCCTAACTTTCCAATATCACACGATCATCACCAATCGAAGGTTGTAGGGTTTGTTCTTTTATTGACAATAACAAAGATAACAAAATGAAAATAGCAAGTGAAAGGTCACACAAGAAAAATGGAGTTTAGTGACCGAAATTATCGATGGAATGTCGACACATTATGTCAGAAAGCTTAGTTGGCGACAGAATTTACCAACGGACCAAGGCATCGGAGATATGAACGTAGGTAATAATTTGTGACAAACAACAGAATGCCCATCACAAATTTACAGATGAAAATTTTGTTTATCATTGGTGAATATACCAATAGTTATTATGGGTTCTCTTCGGTCAACAAATTTACCAATGAAGAAGATTTGTCCATCTCAAAAATTACTGACGAATTTGGTTATTCCGTCGGTAAATTCATATTATCATTATCGACGGTTATTTGTTTGTTGTTTAATGAAATTTGTTTTTTTGTCGGTAAATTTACTACAAACTATTGTTTTAAATTTTCCTGCATTAAATTTTTTTTATGATGTTATGATTGATGCATAATTTAAACATTTATGAGTTATCTGTTGACAATATTTTGATTTGTTTAAACATTTATTTTTTAAAAATAAAAAGTTGATTGATGATATAAAGTAAAAATTATCTTAATTAATAATAAAAATTATTTTGTACATAATAAGTATTTATAATTCATACAAAATGACTATAAGTGCATTATTCATTTGGTAACTGCGGATGCTTTGATTGCTACAATGAGGTGTTATGCCTCCCCTTTAACTCATCCATCTCATTATGGAGCTGAGCTATGCACTCCATTGATTATTGTAATTGAGTTGCCAATATCTGCCCTGTGCTCCAAAGTTCATTGACTTCGTTAGTTATTAATTGCCTTCTAGATGTTGTTGTATTGGACGTAGAAGATTGTGAATAACAAGTGTTCGCAAACGAACCTAAGCCGAATATCCTTCCATAACCGTCCCTACCACCCACTGCATGAAGATAAGTTCAAATCTCATCAACATCTTCAGACTATTGAGATTGTCGTTAAATAGTATCTTGTATTTGGTCATATCAAAAGGTAATGTTTATATTAGTAAGTGATAATTATTAATCATTAATATTAAAGCATAAATTTAACATACATTTAATTCTCTACATCGAGTGTTGACAAAGATCACACCGTCATGCTTCTTAGTGTAAGTATGCAAAAAGAGTTGACAAGGTTTAGGCTTCATTCCCATAGACTTTTCCTGCATCAGAATAAAATGTTATAAGTGAACTACAATTTATAACATTATCATTCTTCATAATATACATATTTTCATTCAAAAATTTACACATCGAATTAAATTGAAATACACTAAAATAAAAAAATCAAAATATAAATGTAAAGTATAGATACTTACAAGTCTCTGTGCATGCTCATAATGGGTAATAAATCCTCTAGTATATACGGGAAGACTCTCTCCCCTCGGTCCTCCACATCTGTCAGTAGAATTACGCTCTGAAATGAACATTGTCTCAAGTGATGTCCAATACTGCTGTCAACGACTCAATATTTGTTCAGAAATATAAGGTGATCGTATGCCAATCTTGTGTATCGCATCATCTCTCTCATATTTTATAAATGGCTGTGTCAAATTCAGAATCTCAAAAAAGTTCTTTATGAAATAAAAGGAAAAACATACGATAAATATTTATAATGTAATAATATTTATCTAATAAGTGTATAAAATCAATTTAAAAACAAAAAATAGTTTTTTTAACCTCAAACTCCTTATAATAAAATTCCTTATCACCTGAGAGATATTCTTCCATATATAACCCTCAACATTAATCTTCTCCTCGAGTTGGATGTTATGTTTCTTAGGCATAGTCTAGACGGAATCAACCTAATATTAAAACAATTAATTTTATATCATTTTTAAATTTAAACCTATAACTTACATATGGTGTTTCATGTATTTTCACTTACAGATTGTTGACAATTGTGATGTAAGTTCTTCCATCAACTCCCTCAGCTTTAGGCTAGACGTTGTCTCCTTCATCTGCATCATTTACCCCTGATATCTCTATTGGTATAGGAGTGGTGGATGGTGTAGTAGCAGGTACAGAAGGTGGTGATTCATTTGCAAGTGTAGTAGTTGAAGGTGCAACATCTGATTCGGTTGTAGCTGCAGAATGTGATGCTTAACCTGGACAATAACTGGCTCCAAATTGTGGTCTGAACCTTGGTTGCATCACATCCTGTTTTCTCTTTGGTGGTATATTTTATCATAACATTCATATTTTATTGAATATTCTAGAAATATAACAATTTCAGTTCACTATATAACAATATATTGTTGAATAAATAATTGATTTATTGAATATAATATTTTATTATAAACACAAATTAATCGCTATCAGCACTTAATTGTAAATCAAAATCAAAATCATCACCATCTTTTTTTTCTGAAGAATTAAAATCAAACTCAGGTTCCTCTTCAAATCTCTTGCCCTCTTTACCATCTTTAGATGAAATTTCAATATATTCATTATTTGGATAATTCAAAGGTTCATTCTCGTCATATGTAACAGATACATTAATGTTTTTAACTTCAATAACTTGGGGATTGCACCATAATATTTATAATGGACATGTTAATATCGTAGGTATGTTAAAGTCCTTTAACATTATTAGTGACAGAATTTTTTTTGCTCCAATTTCAACTTTCATTTAATGTAATTCAATTATGTTTGTTTGTTATATGATGATCATTAGTACATACTCAACCATAAAGATTATACTTTCCTTTTATAATGAATGATGGCATGTCATAAAAATTAAAATTTTTAATATTTGTGTCAATCTTGAGAAACTAAATCAAAATAGGCTTAAATGCATGTTTAAATTTAATGTAAGACCTTTTATGACTTATGACATATAAAAGTATTTTGACATACCAAGAAGTCTTTTTAGAAATATAGAAATATAAGGGATGTATCTTATAAAAGATTTTTCTATTGTAGTTTAGCACAAAATGAAAGAAATTGACAATGGTAATATATGCTACAATCAAATCAAAGGTACTGTCCTATATTACGAAGTTTCCATATTCCCATTTATGTCAATAATATATATATTATTATATTAGAACTATCTAGCATATTGTCATCCCTTATGGTTGTTTTTGTTATAAAAAAACTTACTAAACTAAATATTGAGTACTGAGTTAGCTTTGAACCAAATTATTTATCAAAAAATGCGTTGATAAGTTTTTTTATACTAAATGTTTTCATAATACAATTTGTTTAGTTTTCAAAATTGGTGGTAAACAATATTGTTTAAAGAGTAGAATATTAGAAATTTTTGTAACTGAACAAATATTATTTATGTATTTTAAACTTAAAAGTTTTCTTAAAGTTAATACAAGGATTTAATCCATAATAAACTATAAAGGGTCTGATAAATGGTCTAATTAAAATTGATTAAACTCATGAAATCCAAATTAGATTATGAAACCTATTATTAATACATAATAATGCTCGTTAATTGTTTCATAAATATTACCTTCCATATAAATGTCCAATTTCATTCTATTACATGAAATCCTATCCCTTTTTCTATATTAACTTCTTTAAATTGACTTTAGCTTAAGCTCGAGTGATATTGCTAATTTTAATTACGATGACTAGTTATAGGTTCAAAGTACCTTCTATATAATTGTTCATTTTCCATTTCAAGTCTTATGCAACTCCTCTATGCATTTTCTTTAGCTTCCAAGGAATTAATCAAGTTTAGGCATTAACCAAGTCTCACCAACATCCCTAAAAGACATTTCATCGAACAATTCATAAGCAACCCAAATTATCTCTAATTAATAACAAAACCATTGCATTTTTTCATAATTTACCAAAAAAAACACATTCAAATAACAAATAAACCAACCACATCAGGTAAAAATGCATAATACCCACAATCCATCAAAACAAAACCCACCTACCCATGTTCATATATATAATAATTTAACAACGAATTTTTTGGAGACAAAATAAACTAATAGCAAACTTACCTGAAAATGATGCACGATGGACCAAAGTAAGCAAAAATCAATGATGGATGCTTAGGAGGAAAAGGGATCAACAAATTTGATGTAGGAAAAAAGAGAGAAAATAACAGAGGGGAGGGAGAAGGGGGGTTTTGAGTAGCTTAAATGGGTCTTAAAAATGCCATCGTTTGGATCTTCAAAATGACGTCGTTTGGATTAAAACCAAATGATGCCGTTTTTATGAAAAAATTGACAATTACCGATAGAACAATAGTTCTGTCAATATTTTACTAATGAAAATTTGGTTCCATAGGTAATTTAGATGCTTATTCTTCCCTTCAACCATTACCGCCTATTTTTATGATGAACTTTACTATTTTTTTGCTTTATTCTGTCAGAAAAATTGCAGGAATAATTTGCCTCCACGTTTACCGCATATATTTTAACAGTAGCAAAAAACAGGTTTTTTGACAAATTATCGATGAAAAATCAATTTATGTCACTAATTTACTACAAAATGTTTTCCGCCGATAATATGTTATTTTCTTGTAGTGGAAGGAGAGTTGAAACCAAGTTAACCAATTAGAGAAGTAATCCGCATAAGTTCAGCAATATAATTGAAAGATCTTTGTACTCGTATTTAGTAGAAGACCTCATAAAAATAGGTTGCTTCTTATTTGCCTATGATATAAGATTATTGCCAATATAAATAGTATAACGATTCATAGATCATTGATTATTTAAATAGCCCCCTGTCATTATTAGTATAGAATTGCAATTGATTGCGTGGATTCTAAACAACAAACAATCCCTTTGAAACAATATGTTAGAGATTCAAAACATCATCTTAAATGAAATCTAATGGTCTTTATTTGAGGAGTGCATGAACTAACATAACTTCTTCACAAAAAATGCGATGTCCAAATGAGTGAGAGTCAAATATTAAAGAGCTCTAACCACTTTTCTGTGAAGCTTGCCATCATGAAATGAAGGACTAGAATGTTTGGTGAGTGAAGGATGACCAACCATAGGGGTTGAACAAGGTTTAGCATTTGATATATTATTGTGAGCAAGAAGGTCAATGATGTATTTTTGTTGACCAAGTAGAATGCCTTATTATTGAAGTTTAATTTTTACATTAAAGAAATAATGTAGCTGATCGATATCTTTAGTTGGAAATTAATACTACATTTTAAGTAATAAACTATAGTACATGACTCTCGGTTGAACTTATAATGAGATGTCATCCATATTAAAAAGAACAAATATTTTTTAGCCTTATGAGTTAAGATGAAAAGTGGAGTATCTATGTTTGAAGATTGAAATTTGAGGTTATAAAGAAATGTTGTCAAGTGATGCAACCAAGCATTTGGGGCTTGTTTAAGCCATAAAGGTACTTATGTAAATGACACACATAGTTTGACTTTATAGGATCATAAAAGCCAATTGATTACTCCATAAAGATGTCATAATAAAGATAACTATGAAGCATTAGATTTAAAATATCCAATTGTCTAACCGCCTAACCATGAGAAATTGTAAAGGCAAGCATTGTGCTAATTTTAGTTGCCTTAATAATAGGGATGAATGTTTTTTGAATAGTTAACTCCATCTTGTTGTTTGAATCCCTTTGTAATAAGACAAGCTTGGTAGCAATCTATTTTCCATAAATTGTGTGTTTGATCCCAAACGTCCACTTATTTCTAATCATGTCTTTTATCTATAAGACGAGGGTCCAACATCCAGGTTTGATTGGCATGTAAAGCTATAATTTCATCATATATGGCTTTTCTGTACACTAGAAACATTTTAGCTTATTTAATGTATGAGGATCAGTTTTTAGGTAGTTTGAGCGTTTATAGAGGTGGTAGAAAAACTATAGGAATGATCAATAAAAGAGGGATCATTTGAATTGATGCAAGTTGAAGGTGCAGTATTAGTGTAAACAATTTGAGGGTAAGAATTAAGGTCAACAAATCTAATCCTTGGATTTGAGAACTTATGCTAACAATAATAGGATTTGGAGATGAGAGAGAAGGTTGAGTTACAGTAGGATTTGAAGAGGGTGGATGATAAGGAAATTAAATTATGTTAGTCAACCCTCTATATTTGACATTTGCAGCCTCCATAATTGAAAAAAAGCCTCTATAATTGAAAAAAGCAATGGTTTGTGTTTGAATTTAATTTGGTTTCTTCCTTCTTCTACCATATAAAGAGAGAGAGGGGAGGATTGCATCTTGTAATAAACTCTAAAAAACAAGAGAGTGAAGAGAGAAAAGATTAGTAAGGAGAGAGAGTTGTAAAGAGTCTTCATTAAGTCCTTGATTAGAGTGTCATTTGTGATCCAATCAAGCTTAGACATTGAAGGCTTACTCTACACTAGTAGTAGTTCATATCTAACGGTCATAATCATGATAGAGTTCTAATTTTTTAGTGATTCTTAGTTAAATTTGGGATTGACTTTTAGGATCTTGAAATTCCAACATTTTTAATGGTGAGTTTATTGTTTGGAGACCTTTTGGCTTATCTGCTCAGGCTGTTTAGAGAGTGTGATTTCGAGTGATTTTGCAAACTCTCTTGTTGATTTATCTTATTATTGTTATTGATGTTGTTGTCGAGAATTGTTGTATTCTTAATGTTATTGTTGTTGCCTTTAGTGGGATACTAGAGAGAACTTGTTATTGTACCCATTATTTTTTGATAGTAGGGATTTTGCCTAGCTTTGGTCCCGTGGTTTTTTACCCCTCACATCGAGGAGGTTTTACACATAAATTATGGTGTTGATTTTATTGGGTGCTGCATTTGATTATTTTATTGCCTAATTATTTCCTAAAGGTTTATACAAGTAGGGAGAATTAATTTATATCTAGGGTCATGCATAACACATTGTTATTGTATCGACTAATTGGTGGGTCACTTCCGCTACATCCTATAAGGTTGGTATCAAAGCTGTAAGTTTTAGGTGTGTTTATTATCTTGTAGTAAACATGGAAAGTAATGCAGGTAGGATGGTGAGTTTGAATGACTCCAATTATCATGTTTGGAGAGGTAAAATGGAGGATCTACTATTTATCAAAGGCTGCTATGATCCTGTCTTTGCCATTGAAAAGTCAGAAGGTAAAAGTGATGATGGATGGAATTTGCTCCATCGGTAGGTATGTGGTATTATTAGACAATGGACAAATGACAATGTTTATAACCTCATTGTTAATGAAACTCATGCACGCACATTGTGGATAAAGCTGAAAGAATTATATGATGGCAAGACAAGGAACAATAAAATGTACCTGATAAAGCAATTGATTTATTTGAGATACCATGATGGTACTCCGATGTGTGATAACATGAATACATATCAAAGGGTGATTAACCAGTTGGTAGGTACAGACATCAAGTTCGAGGAGAGGTACAAGTTTTGATGTTTCTTGGTTCTTTGTCAGATTCGTAGGAGACTTTTAGGAGCTCACTTACAAATTTAACCATAAGTTTTGAATTTTTTTATTATAGATTCAATCAAGAGTGCAGTCCTAAATGAAGAGATGAGAATAAAGAATTGCCCGTTTGGTTGAGCTTTTATCAGTAGAGCTTTTGTCAGTAGAGCTTTTCTGAGAAGAACTTTTTTTAAAAGCCAGTTGACTGTTTGGCTGTCAATTAAAAAAATAACTTTTTTAAAAGAGCTTCATACAGTAGACTGTTTGACAACATAAAAATAAAAAAGCACTTTTATTAATTTTAACTATATTTTATTTTATATAGTTAAATTATTTATGCTAGATAATTTTTAAAGTATAATAAACAATATGCAAAGTACCATATTGTAGGAAATTTTAGATAACACACACAAAGTTTTACGCATTCTAAATTAATCAATTTTTTCATTGCAACAGTAACATCGATCTAAATTCAAGAATTTAAACTAAAAATGATAGAAAGATTAAATTTATCCAAAAAAAAAGAAAAATTACGCATTGGTCTGCGTAACAACGCAGAGCCGTCTGCGTTGTTACGCAGACCATCGCAGACCTTCGTCTGCGTAACAACGCAGAGAGGCCTGCGTTGTTATGCAGACGACACGTCTGCGTAATGTTACGCAGACGATTTGCGTAACCTTACGCAGACCTTCGTCTGTGTAACAACGCAGAGACGAAGGTCTGCGTAATGCAGACCTTAGTTTGCGACATCCATCGTTTAAGCTGTGAGTAGAGAAGAGAAGAGGTGAGGAGAAGAGGCGTTCAAGAGAGAAAGACAACAAAGAGGAGACGTTCAATAGTCGTGAATAAAAGAGTATCAATTGTTATTTACGGAAGTGACGCAAATCTTTTACCCGAAAAAGAAAAGCTCCAAATTTTAGCTTTTAGAAAAGCTGTATTTTGGCTTTTAAAAAAGCTGTTTCTACTGTAAAAGCACTTTTAAAATTTTCCACCAAACACTTGCTTTTTTCTTAAAATAGCTTTTTTTGTAGACAAAAGTGCTTTTGGACCCTCCAAAAGCTGAACCAAACGGAGGCTAAAAGTTAAAACCACAATCGTTCGGTTTGTTTTAAGCATTTCAGTCTCTTGTGAAACGTAAACTTGACGGTAATAATGCCTTACCTATGCGAGACGGTAGACATGAGTCGGCCTTTAGGCTTTATGTTATTTTCAGCTACTTTATACCAAAATGAGCCAAGGGTTATTGTGGCCTCAAAGGAAAGCTCGCCCAAAGAAAATTTTGGCTATCAAACCAGTACAAATTCCAATATGTTCTTCCTTGTCTTGCCCATTCTCGTCTGGTAAACCATTATCCTATCCTCCTAAATACCAAGCCGCTATTGGAATTCTTCAATATGAGCTTGCTCATATGTCAAGATATTGGAAGTTCAGTGAATACAATCGATAGATGAGCTCTTGCTGCCATTGTTGTATTGTGTTAATAATATGTCTGTTGATGAACTCAAAACGAGGTTGGCTTCTAGAGATTATGACAACTATGTGCAATGGTCTGGTAAGACTTTTCTTGGTACCACAAGATGGTTGATTTAGTTTAGCTTCTAGTGTTTTGCAATACTTGTCTGTTCAACTATTCATAATACTCATCAAAATCTTGTTGGAAGATTATTGTTGATTTTGTTGTTAAGAGATACGAATGTGTGCTCTAGTGATAGGAAAATGTGGTTTTCAACCGCAATTTCATTTATAATTGCTTTCTCAAGAAGAGAGAAGAAGAAACAAAGAACTCTTTGTTTTATTTATAACAGTTCCTCTATTTGTTTTGGCACACGTCGGGAAATAACCAATGTTATAATACTAAAAATTTAAAAGTGGTGGAAGAAATTATTGGTCATAACTGAAATTTTAATTATGAACTCAAGATTAACTATAAACTTACACTACTAATTTAAACTTATAATGTGAAAAATACATGCTTTAACGATGAATAAGTTGCTTATTGTATGAATAAACTTTCAAAATTTTCGATCAAATTTTATAAAAGTTGTATATCTTTATACTGTTAACATCTTTCTACATATTTCTTAATATATGAGCATCTTAACAAGCCAGAGAAACCGAATGTCCATGAACTTACTTAAGTAGGCAGTAGAAGACCTTAACACTTATTTATAGTAACTTTATTAGGCTTCTTCGTTATAAGCCTAATAAATAATCAGCAAACACTGATTAGGGCTTATTTTTCTTACCGAACTTCAGCCCTTTAATTATTATTGGAGAGCCATGAGTTCATGCATCACATACATGGCAAGGCAGTGGGAGTGTCGAAGTCAAAATTCCAACCCCATGACATCTCCAGATAATCTAGAATTTATGTTCATATACAAACAAATTATAAAAGCATGAAATTATAGCATATTTACCTTGCAAATACTTCTCCTTTCTTGAATTTTTTTCTTCTTTGGGTTGTAGCAAACAGTTTATAAGGGTTGTTAGAGCATCAAAAAATATGAGTTCAAGAACATGGTCAAGTGAGAGTTAGATTAAGACCAAGTTATATGTAATTAATCTCATGCAACAATGGCTTAAAATTGCATGAACAAATCTCAAGATCATTCATCTCAACTTCTGGAACTCTTCTGGACCCTCCCTTTAGCCTCTTTATTGAGTGTGTTTTTGGCTAAAAAATTCATGTGTACATCAGTGTAAAAACCCACTTTTGTACCACCTGTTATTAATTCAGTCACGATCGTGACTTGCTTAAATGACAGCCATGCACACTTTATTTTTCATTCGATCTTTTATGCGTGTGACTCTTAGGTTCATAGTTATTTTGGTCACTTGAATTAACCCTTAATCCGAGCAAATAATGAAGGGTTTCATGATGCCAATTTACCGAAATGTAAGTGGATTAACACTCAAACTCTTCGAATGTTAATTATCCGACTTACGAACCTTTCCATAGTCAAATCCTGTGCAATTCGTCCATTCACTATCCTATACCCCACTTGGTTCAGAGTATGGGCTATATGTCAACTCCCACTAGACTAACTATTTCAGATCTAGTCCAAGTAATGTTAATTTTTATCCTGAGGATCTCATTACTCTATATGTCATTAAAGACTCTCTTCATGATACATAATTGCTTTGGCCAGAAACTCTCAAATAATGACCTATATAAGAGGTCGTGGGTATCATATCCTTTTATCAGGAGTGGTGAATACTTTATTAGCTACCCAATTATCTTCGAATACCAATAATTGTAACCAATCACCACACTATGAGCGACCTCATCTTGAGGCAACAAGGAATAGTGTCAAATCACATGATCAGTATCCAAGATATCCTTAAGTACCTCAAGTCTAAGGATATTTGCACGATTGTTATGATGAGATTAATCACTGACATTTGATAGATCATCCATATGATAATCTTAAAGTGGGTCATCCGATGTACTTACTGCTCTTAGTAAGCATCCACATGTTAACTCTAAATATCTTATGCTTACAGTTTATGACATCCATTGCTTGATCAAATCAAAGAATATAACATGTGCTAGTCTATTCAGATTAACAATATCCTGTCTCATTAATCCTATGACTAAGGAAGATTTAGATACTAACATAATTTCATATTATAGGAATCTCATTATCATAATCTCATCATAATTTCCTTCATACTCTGTTTTATATCATGGATTTCATTAATTTGATTTAAGAATGACATCAATTTACAAATAAATGAATATCAAATTAATGAAAATTGCCTTTCACTTTATTAATCAAAATAAAGATTGTACAAAAGTGCTAAAGGTAATTGCCTTCATAGCACTACTCTAGCAATTAGATCCATTATTGAGCTTCTTTATTATCTTTATTTTAGATCAAATTTAATTTTCTTAACTCTAATTTTATAAACGATATGTAATTAATTATTATCCTATTAAAAATCACTAACATTCTTCCCTTTGGACAAATATTAATTACAATAGTTGTAAAAACAATAAAAACAGGAAAAGTGGTTAAGTAAAATCAATGTAAAGGTTGACCAATTTAAAAAATTTGATCCAAAGATAATAAAAATCCATCATTCGGTCCTATAAGGTTTTCAATACTAAACAATATCAAATGCATGTGCCATATGTAATACAGATTCAATACAATCATGCATATCTAATATCTCATTAACATGAATGAGAAAATGGAGTGTGATAGACTAAAATTATACTGGTATAATCTGAAATGTATCATTGTTCCATTTGTCAATCTTAATTTATCCAAATTTTATTTTAAATAAGAGAAATTTGTTTTCTCTTACTGAATGCAAAACTGTATAAAAGAAAACCTTTATGGGATCAAATACTTATATCCCTTATATCTTATCAAATCTAGAGATTTTTGTATATATATGTATGTTTCTTGAAGACATAGACTTAAAGTCAATCTCTACATATATGTCTAATGACTTTTAAAATACTTAAGATCGACACAGATATTAAGACTTTAACATATATTATGACCATGTATACAAGAAACTATATGACTGAGAATAAAAAGAAGATCATTAATATGAATAAAAATATACTGTCATAACACATGAAATATGTAAAATTGTATCAAGAGAAAATACAACGAGTCTTAACTAACAGTGTCTAAGGACTTTAATAAACCCATACTATACACTTGTCTAAAAAAGACTGGTTGAAGTCGTTTAGTCAGAGGATCAGTAAGCATGTGCTTAGTCTCTAAATGCTCCACCTTAATGTCACCTTTTGGTATTAATTCCT
>JANITW010000006.1:14378483-14391187 GCA_027564335.1 Erythroxylum williamsii | reverse complement strand
TATAACATTTGTTTATGGATGAAATATGTAATTCTAAAGAGGGATCTATTGTAACACTCCACTTTCGCAAGACACGTGCCCAACATCCTGAATGATGGCCGAGAGCGTATCCTGCAAGGGTGGCATGTTAGAACAGTCAAACTCTCAAAAACTCAGTACAAATTTTTTTCATTTATCATATGCATATGCAGAAAACAATAATCACATTTAGGCCCATTCTTTTCTTTTATAACATCAAAATCACATTTATTATTATTATGCTCAAGATCATTCTCATTAACAAACCTTTCTACTTTAGGAAGTTATTACAAAATAGAATATTCAAATATACTTGTTGCAATAATTGTGGAAGACTCAATTTGATACAAAAAAAAGAAAATACAAATGCAAACACAAACTGATCCTAACCTCTACCTCTTACTTCAATGCAATGGATATACTCCCGTTTGCCCAACGGGATAATTCATCTGAGCCTGAAAAATATTGGAAATTTTGGGTGAGTTTTGCGAACTCAGTGAATGACCATCCTCGATGACTCACTCATCACATAACATATATAATTCATATGATTCACATCATTTCATTAATAATCATGTTGAATCACATATATTTCACATTTAGAAATCATTCAAACTATTTAAATCATACATATCGCATACGTATGAAATGCTTATGAGACTCGCTTTGAATTTGTTACTTTGTTATGATCGAGTACCTTTTTCATTGACCCATATCCCTTAGTGGATACTAGGCTAGCCCATATCTCTTGTGGATATCAAGCTGAATCAGATAATGTCCCATATTCCTTAGTAGATATCGAGTACATTTACAACTGAGCCTAAGGCTCTTATCACATATCGAGCTTTAAGTTCTTTTTCACTGACGACTCTGGTCACAACTGCCTTTATCTTTTATGCATTCATGTAATGGAATGCTTCAATCACACATGTTCAATTAGTCGCTTTCTTTTAACTTACACATTTTATCGGACCTAAGTCTGGAATTCAACATTTAAGTTAAGAATCACTTTTTCATTTATATGCATATTCACATTTCTCTTCAAAACTCAGTCCAACATTTAATAATCAATTTGTGTATCACATATTTTGTCAAATTCATAGACAAGGAGCATTTATATTATTATTCATCATCTAAGTCGACTCACAGTACGCTCCAAATTAGTAATTGCTTCTAACATCTGAAAACGTTTGAATGTGGATGCTTATCCTGCACGTCAAAATTATGCAATACGCATGTTGCACACACATTATTAATCGCACAATTGTAAGTATTTATTTATGCACAAATGTGTATATAGGATATGTACAATGTAAGCTCAATGACAATCCCCGGTATTTATCTATTAGTTTTGTCAAAAAATCAATCCCATATCAAAAATCACCTAATTATAATTTATACTTAGGTTTATACCTCAATAAAACCATTAAATCACAATTCATAACTCATTGAATCACTTTCAGATTTTTGCCAAAAACTAAATTTTGGGTCTACTGCTCTTGATCATTTAGACCATGAAAATGAAGTAATTTGGCAATACTCTCTTCTATAAAATTGTTTCTCATTATCTTAAGTTTCTAATGATACCAAAATCATTCAATTTGGTTCAATAATCTGAAAGTTATACCCCAAACATTTTCAGACTATTCTTATATTGAAACAGTACATTATATTCAACTTCCATCTAAAAATTGAAAGTTTTAGAGATTGAATTAAAATTTGAATTCTTCATATAATGTGTAAGTCTATATCTTTAGTTTTTTTAAATTAAAAATCATCTCATTTGGAACCCTACGGATCAAGATATAATAAAAATACCGAAGTATGTTTAGTAAAACAATACCAGTCCATACTATTCCAACAGATTCCCTCACTTTCACTCAATCAAACCTTTTTCAAATCAATTTATAATGCTACAAATTTTTATGGAGAGGTAGAATAATGTGTTAGGAATCTATTGGTTCAAGAATTATGTCATTTGGAGGTCTAGAGCAGAAGTTATGGTCAAAAGAAGGCTTACATAATGCTCTTAGGTGCAGAAGATATTAGAAAGCACAGTATTTTGATGTGACAAATAAGGTTGTGAATGTCCATAAATTAACAATCACGGGCATGATAGGGAAAAGTCAAGCCCATGCATGACTAACGAGTGCGAGAGATGGTGACGGATGTGACAGATATCGACAAGAGTAGGATGAGAGGATACTAGTCAGACCTATCATATGTTTAACACTCAATATCTCGCAATTAATTTCATATGGCTATGCTTTTTGGTGGAGATGTAGGTTGGTCTATGACGAGTACAATGGTTCAAGTCTCATATCATTTGGAGGTCGGACGAAGGAGATATAACCAAAAAAGTGAAGGGTATTCGTCAACCTCCAACCATCGAAGTCGCGATCATGGACATCCAAAGTCATGATCGTGCACGTGCACGATCGCGAGTTGGCTGATTTTTCGCAAAGTCGCGATCGTGTTGAAATCACGATCGTGCTTAAACATGATCGCGACTTTCCTTAGTCGTGCACCCAGTCTTCAAACTTCCATATCTTTCAATCCAAAAATTCAAAAATTTCAAACTTTATATCAATAAAAAGATAAAAGAAAGATCTATAACTTTTATGAAGACAATTTTATCAAAATCTTCCTAGATCAATACAGTTTAGTCATGGAAGTTTCGGACCAATACTAACCTCTCTAACTTATCTTCTTCATTAGATCTAACACTTCCTTCCATTTACATTCTCCATTTTCAACTTCCATTCAACTCAAACCATCCACAAACAAATCCAAATTCTAGATTAAAATGTAAGCACTAAAATTGAATCAAATTCACGTACATTATTCACATTTTTTTCTCTAATTTCCATTCAATCCTACACTTATAACTCATATCTACTCCATTTCCATTCAACATATTCATAGAACATGCAAGTTTATGCAAAAACATTTAAACCCCCATATCATTCATGCGTCTTCTTCATGTTTTGCACTTTCCATTTTTCTTCTTCACTCATTTATCTGTATCAACATTTTCATTTCATCTTAACTCTACATTTATTTTTGGTTCCGCTCATCTTTAAAAGCACCAAAGTATTCACGTATGTGTGTGTGTGTGTGTGTCTATATATAGATACACAGTGGGAAGAAAATAGAGCATATATGTTTTAATCTTTCATAACTATTTGTACTCTTCTCATGCATATTTTCATTGGTCTTTCTAACTCAGAAATCATTTCTATAATATCTTGCAACATATTTATCCTTAAATCTGAAAAATCAACAAAATGTTGTATGCTCTGGTTTTTCACTCACCTTTCAACACATGTACATTTTCATTTTATAACTTCAACGTTGAACTAACATGATGCATGTTTCGTCTTATGCAGCCATAAAGAACCATAAATTGCTTACTTGTCTAAAGCTTCAAAATCTTTGAAATCATGTGAATCCTAGCTTTCCAACAGCACCCAATCATCAAAAGTTCAAGGTTGTAGGATTAAATATTTTAGTGATAGTAAAGGAGATAACAAAAAGAGGTAGCAAGCAAAAGATGAGAGCAAGGCTTGCATTGCGAGGATGAGAAATCTTTGGAAGAAATGAAACTTCCAGAAGATGAAGGAAAATCCCGAAGAAGATATTTTTAAGACAGATTAAACAGTAGATAGATCTTTCAAGTTTAAAAGAACGCGTATTTAAGAATTGGACAATTGTCCATTCTTTAAGACATTAGCTAGTTTCCTAACTAACTAGTTCTTATTGGCTAGTTCACTTACGCTCATCCTTTTTATTCCAATTTTCTCTAAATTTACAAATTCATTTTCTCACAAATTCTAAAGTTATCTATAAAATTGCTCTAATATCATTAAACCTTTATTTCTATTTCCTTTCATAAATTTCCTTGCCAAATGACAATTTTCCTAGTCTAAAATACTCATAATTTTTAAAAAATTTTACCCAAACTTCGCCAAAAATTCTAAATCAATAAATATATTCTCCACATCGATTTTCAATATATAAAAACCACAATTCTCAGTAAAATTACATTTCACATATATAAATCAATTATATCAGGAATGTCAATGAATGCATGTACTGTCATTTAAATGTGTGCAAAAATTCAAATATATGTGCGTTTATACTAACAATATGCATGAGCATGAAAAATGCAAATTTTTTTCTTAATCTCTCATCACTATTTTCTTCATTATTGACATCTAGGGTTCTAACCCTTAATATGGGAACGAGATGTTACAATTCTCTCCCTTAATAAATTTCATCCTCGAAATTCTTATCTAATTGATCAGAAAGGCAGTGGTATTACTTCCTTATATACTCCTCTGTTTCCCATTTAACTGTCATCACTTGAATATTTTCCTCCACTCGACTATAGTCAATGGAATCAATATATCTGTCAATTACTCACAATTTTCACTTCATGTGCCGACCATACATGTGCCGACTATACATCTTAACTAGTTTCTCAATATATATCTCAGATTACTCACAATTTTCACTTCATGTGTCGACCATACATCTTTGTTAAATCATATTAATATTTCTTAACATACTCACATATCACACATTATGAATATGAAACATCTTTGTTGGCACTACAAACTCATATGTTAATGGTCTTATGCTCTCAATAACTTTATGTGGACCAATACAATTCGGGCTTAGTTTATCCTTTTTCTTAAGCTGAGCACACCTTGCCAAGGTGTTACCCTTGGAAGTTTCCCTTTTTTTGTGTTAATACATTTAACTCTTAAGTCTGTCTCACTATATTCAACTTCAAAATTTTAAGCTTTAATTATAACTCCAACGGTTAGGATTGTTGGCAACTCAAACATTCGGTTACTTATTTCTACATCCTTAGCAATTAAATACTATTTTGGTGTATTCCTATTGGGATGTATAGCTTAGGTTGTTACTTATGCTTTCTCTAATAACATCTTTGCTCACTCATGTTTATCGGGTACACATCCTTCCCGATAGCACTAAGGCTATGAGCTCTATCCCACATTGGTTGGGAAGGAAAACAAAACATGCCTTATAAGGCTGTGGATACCTTCCCCTTATAGACGTGTTTTCTATGCCCTAGTGCACCCGATCCCATCAGAGTTCTGAAGTTAAACGTACTAGGGCAAGAGCAGTACCAAGATGGGTGACCTTCTGGGAAGTTATGCGGGAGTAGTGCCCCTAAAGAGGTCTACACATTGGAAAAACAAAACTGTGGAAGTGCTTGGCATGAAGGTCTTGGCCTAAAACAGACAATATCTGCAAGCGGGTGGTCTGCTGTTATATCTATGGTAGAAGCTGTTTAACATTCAACAATCCAATGTTAGGCCATAGATGATAATTAGTGATTTCAATAGTATAATGCACAAGAACAAGGCAGAAGAGAATTCCAACCTAAGGAGTTATAACATTGATTTAAGGGATTATGTTTAAAGCCTGAAGGTTGCATACTTGAGATTTGAGGGGAACTTTTATACCTAGAGTAATAAGCAATCCTTAATTTGGAAATTGAGGAAAAAGCTTTACAGAGCTTTGGTGAATAGTGTTAAGTCAAAATGACTTTACGTCTAATAATTTTGGTGACAATCAAATAATAATAATATTAGAAAGAAATGAACCGTTTTGATAAGTGTGTTAAACATGAAGAAAACACAGAAGGAAGAAAACACATAAGAAAGAAAACATAGAAGAAGAGTAAAAACACATACGATATGAAGAAGAAGACACAGTAGTACGTCGGACGGTTACTCAGTTTGAATTAGTTATAGAACTCAACTTAATAACGGTTGTCAAGATATAAAAAACAAGAAGCATTTATCAAGAAGCAAGCAGCGGTTGGAGACTTAGGCTATAAATACTAGTTGTAGTCGAAGACTGAACAACTTTCAATTTTTTAGCTTTCAAGTTATTACTTACAAAAACTCTGTATTCATTGTGCAAAACGCGAGAGCTATTTTTACTATCATAAAGCTCACATTATCTTTTGAGTGAAAGTAAGGAAAAGTTGAGAGCTTGAAAAGACTAAGAGAGCAAAAATAATACTTGGTGTAAGAGACCTTAAGAGGCTCTGTAGAGAAAGAATACTTGTACATTTTGAGAAGAATAGTGAAATCTCAGAAGAATTATGAGGATTGGACGTAGCCCAAGGTTTTAGGTGAATCAGGATTAAATCGCTATGTCCTTCTTTCTACTCTCTACCTTAGTTTTTATTGTTCTTATACAAGTATATAGAAGTTATTTGCAATTTAATCATGAAGATATTTTCACATAAACATTGTGATATTCATTTAATAGCGTTGAAAAAGTTAGTTTTCAAAGAAATATCAAAGGGGCTTGTATTCACGAAAAGAATACACAATTCAATTCCCCTTCTTGTGCATTTTGTATATTGTACATGAAGACTATACTAACAAGTGATTTATTTCAGTTGGTATTAGAGCTCGATTTCCAAGAACCACCATTACAAAGTGAGGATAAAGATCTATGATTGAATCACATGTTTTTATAGCTGAAGGCGTCTCCATCATAAGACCTTCTGCATTCAATGGTGAAGATTATCATTATTGGAAGGACAAGATGCGGCTCTTCATAGAATCAACACATATTGTTCTTTGGGAGATCATCGAGAATGGATCGTATATACCAATGGATGATGAAGGGAATGCCATTCCACGTACCAGATGATCGGCTGATCAAAAAGTTAGATTCTAACTTAACTCAAAGGCCAAGTTCTTTCTGAGTTGTGTCTTAAGCAGAAGTGAATACTATAAAGTGTATGAATGCGACACCGCAAAGTAGACGTGGGACACTCTATCCATTGCACATGAAGGCACTAACTAGGTGAAAGAATCCAAGATAAGCATTCTTGTACAACAGTATGAGTTATTTAAGATGAAGGAAGATGAGTCTATTGATCAGATGTTTGGACGATTTCAAACTATCGTTAATGGACTTAAAGCTCTTGGGAGAATCTACGATAATCAAGGCCATGTCAGGAAGATTCTCAGAAGTCTGTCGAAAAGATGGAGACCAAAAGTCACTTCAGTACAAGAAGCCAAGGACTTGAGTATATTGAAGCTTGATGAATTATTTGGTTCTTTGAAGATACTTGAAGTGGAGCTTCATGTAGAAGAGAAACCCAGACGGGGCAAATCTATAGCATTAAAGGATGGAAAAAAGAATCACAAGACTCAGAGAAAGAAAAGTTCATCATCAAAAGCGTTGAAGATTGAAGAAATCAAGAATGACGATACTAGTGAATTTGAACAAGATTCAAGTGAAGATGATGATGAATAATCTTTTATTTCGAGAAAGATCAGATGGATGCGAAAGAAGAAAGCAAAAGGAAACAAAGAGGTTTCTTTTAAGAAAAATAGCAAAGATGAAGTCAAGAACAAGAAGACATCTGTCATTTGCTATGAGTGCAACAAACCTGGACACTACAAGGTTGAATGTCCATTGCTGAGAAGAAAATCGAAGAAAAATATAGAAAATAAGAAGAGCATGATGACAACATGGGAAGATTTGGATTCTTCCGAATCTGATACTGATTCAGAAGCATTAGTTCAAGCAAATATATGCTTGGTAGACGAAAAAAACGTGACGATGAGGTAATTTCTAACTTTAATGAATTACAAGATGCACATTTAGAGTTGTTAGAAGATTCACATACTATACTAAAGCAGTATAGATCGTTAAAGAAAAAGTTTGTAGAAAACGTAAAAAACACAGAAGTGTTAGAGAGGGAAAATATTTGCTTGAAGAAACAAGTAGACGATATGAAGAAAAAAGTAACTATAGATAGATCCGAAGAAATTGGTCAGCTGAAACAAAGAATCAATACTCTTTCAGTAGATCTATCAACTTTTACCAAAAGTACGAAGAAAATGAATGACATGCTAAGAAGATATAGAGACCCTAATGAGAAGAGTGGTTTAGGGTTTACTAAAAGCGATATTCGTCATAAAATTGTTTTTGTTCCTTATAGAAAGAAAAATCATCAGTCATCTTATTATCATTCTATGAATTATTATAAGATTAACCCCAAAAGACCTAAGAAAATTTGGTAAACTAAGAAAAACATAATATCTACTGTAGATCTCGTTCCTTGGAAAAAGTAACCAGCACTAATGGTTGGACAGTGGATGCTCGTGATATATGACAGGAAGAAGGTCTATGTTCCTAGATCTTCAAAATAAGAAGGGAGGATCAGCAACTTTTGGAGACAACTAGTAAGGCAAAATAATTGAAATCGGTAAAATCATTAAAAATTCCTTTTCATCTATTGATAATGTTATGTTAGTTGATGATTTAAAGATTCTAGTTTTAAAGATTCTAAGAAACCAGATTATGTCTATAGACTTCATAAAGCTTTGTATGGCTTGAAACAAGCTCCTCAAGCTTGGTATGATCGTCTAAGTTTTTTTTTCTGATTGAGAATGATTTTAGTAGAGGATATGTAGATAAGACTATATTTAGAAAATGCATTAACAATGATTTCATCATAGTACAAATATATGTTGCTAATATTATCTTTGGTGCAATGTCTAAAAAGCTATGTACCAATTTTGAGAATCTGATGAAGAATGAATTTGAGATGAGCATGATGGGTGAATTAAAATTCTTTTTGAGTTACAAGTTAAGCAAACTGAAGAAAAGATTTTTATTCATCAACAAAAATATATCAGAGAATTGTTGGTTAAATATGGAATAGAAAAAGTGAAACCTATGTGAACTCCTATGCATCCTTCAAACCTTTTATCTAAGGATGAAACAGGTAAGAAGGTTGATCAAATATAGAGGAATCATTGGTTCTTTACTTTACTTTATAGCAAGCAGACTTGATATTCTATTTAGTGTCTATTTATGTGCTAGATTTGAAGCAGATCCTAGAGAATCTCACTATATTGTTGTTAAAAGAATTTTGAGATATCTTTTAGGTTCTATTGATCTTTTCTTAATGTATGAGAAAGGTAAAGATTTCAGGTTAATTGACTATTGTGATGCTGATTACGCTGGAGACAGGATTGATAGAAAGAGTACGAGTGGAGGATGTCACTTTCTTGGCCATAATCTAGTTTCTTGGTCAAGTAAGAGGCAAAGTTCAATTACTCTATCTACTGCAGAAGCTGAATATATGTCAGCTACAAGCTGTTGCTCACAGACATTGTGGATTAAGTACCAGTTAGAAGATTATTCAATCCAAGAAGAACAGATCCCAATTTACTATGACAACACAAGTCCTATCAACCTATCGTAGAATCCAATACAACACTCGAGGGTAAAGTATATTGAAGTTAGGCATCATTTCCTACGAGACTACGTACAGAGAAAGATCGTAAGTCTATAGTTTGTTGAGACAAACTATCAATGGGCAGATATCTTCACTAAGCCATTGAGTGAAGAAAGATTCAGAGAAATCAGACGAAACTTGAACATGGTAGTGTTGAGTGATCAGTTGTCTGACACGTCATGACCTAGATGATCTTCTTAGTTAAGAAGATAAAAAGTCATAAGTTTTCAAGGCAACAGTAACAGTAAGTTATAGACGGTAGCTTCTTTCATGAGAAAGTTTTGGAGGGAAATCTTTTCAAAGCCTTGAGAATATTACCTACTCTAGAATACTCTTAAAATACCCTAAAATTGACTTTTGCAGAATCTCAACAAAACATTTCATTACTCTATTTTTGATATCAAGTTCTCTTTTGGTTCACGTTTTCAACTTCAGATACTAACATCATCCCTTTGAGAAAAATACATTTGTGCGTTTAGTTTTGTTTTCCATAGATTACAAATGGAGCAATCGATGATTTATGGAAGACACGTTGATTTCAATTCCTTGAAGAAGAACCAGATGGACATCGAACCAGAGATTGATGCAGCTGGATGGAAGAACTTTTTTCAAGTTCGTGAAACAGTTTACCTGAATGAAGTTTATGAGTTCTGGAAGAATGTGAAAGTAGTAGACGGTACTTTAGTATCAGAGCTGGATAGATTGTTAGTTATTGTGACACTGCAATCAATTGAGAAAGTTAGTGAATATCCATGTGTTGGAGCAAAGGTGGCTCATAAAATAAGATGGATGACTCAAGACAGTGTAGAAAAGGCACATATCAATCGACAACTCTATGGATGTAGTGACCTAAAGGAAAAGAAGGCCTCAACTCTTGTGCCAAAGGCTAGGATTCTACATGTGCTACTTTTTCGTTGTGTTCTACCAAGAACAAGATCGAAGAATGTGGTGAAAACGATAGATGAGCAATGCCTGTTCCATCTACTCAACCATCAACCCATAAATCTTCCATACATAATCCTCAATTACATGGTAAAGACGAAGAGAGACTCTAATGCCCTACCTTATGGTATGCTGCTGACAAGAATCTTCAGAGATTTTGGAATTTTCCTTGAGAGAGGAAACATCATGAAGATGAACATTAAAAACATCATTAACGTAATAACTGTCAATAAGGGCTTGAAGAATAAAAAAAGGAGGATACAGATTATATGAAGAAAGCAAGGATTGAGGGGGAACGTATTGTCAAACACAGTTTCAGTGAAAAGGTTACTCCCATAAGGAAAACAAAATCTCAATCCACAAGAAGAATGTTTACAGAAGAAAAGAAGAAACCGTCAGATGAATCAATGAAAGCTAAGACGATTTCATACAGAGAAGATAGCCAAGAGAAGCAGTCTGCCAAACAAGTGTCGATGAAAAGAAAGGGGTAGACACTTTATTCTGAAAAATCCAAAGAATCTAGAAGGTTACCAAGACTATTGATCTTGCGTCAACAAGAGCAGAAGAAAGGAAAAGGTTTAACTCTTGTTGGATATTCTGAAAAGTCTGAGAAAGCTCCACAGACAACTAGATCTTTGGTCTCAATTTTGCAAGAAGAGTCAGCAAAATTGACTAAAGAAATAGAAATTAAGAGGAAGCTGGTGTTCGAAAGAAAAAAACCTCAACAACAACCTCCTTCTAGGTTGTTAGAAGAAAGTAAGAAGCAGAAGACCAGTCAGAAAAAGAATACTTCAACTGATGTTCAACAAGAAAAAAAGGCAATTGAACACACTTCAGTACAACTACATCCTTCTCAACTTATGAGAAAAGAGGATTTGAAACTGAAGGTGGTTGAAGAAATGGTTACTATTAGGAATAGAAGCTCAATTAGTATAAGAGAACCTATGAGAAGGTTGGTCAAGGTACAATTTGAACCAATTTCGATCAATAATTTATCAATACATCTATTGAATCATGGAGAGAAAAGGTTGTATGGTGTTTTATGAGATGAAAAGTCAAAACCATATCCAATGTAGATGACTAAGGCGTGATATACAATTCTCCCAATCACAAAAAGAACAGTGATCAAAATTGTACCTGATGTACAACCAAGACCTTCAATTGTACAAAATGGAGATAAAGGGAAAAAGAAAATGTATCCAGAAGGAAATACAGGTGATCTGACAGAAGATCAGATACAAGCAGAAGTGAGGAACATAGATGAGGCATGTTATGTAGCTCAACCAAGAACGATCTATGTTTCACACCATATTTCAAAGGCATCAGGAAGTCAGTGTGGACACTTCACAACAAATAAAACTTCTTAGGTAGTTGGTAGAATAACCAAAGGGTAGTACAAAACTATCATGATTGAAGGTATTAATTTCAACATAGAGACTCTTGTGCACCTAATTATACACCTTAGACCTTTGAGTTCTATATCTTCAATTAAAAATGTACTACACCTTCTTGAAAAACTAGTTCCAAAGCTACCTAGACCTGATGACCTTGATCTCCTTAAACGAAACCTATCGTTCAAACCTCCTATTTTCATAATCATTGAATTGGATGTTTTACCTTCAAAACCATTTGTTGCTATAAACTTTCTTCCACCAAGTCCATTGCAACATGATCCTACTATTAGTTTGGAAGAATTTAGTCACATACAACAGGTATAACATCCCAACCCCGACAGGAAGGGTAAAACAGTAAATTGGCATAGGATGAGATTGATAGGGATTTATTAGTATTGTCCATTCATACTGGTACTAGTGAATAGTGGATTCTGTGTACATGAAATAACTATACATGCATACATGACATTCCTGGTTTTCGTGCCTAATGTAATTTTATTGTGATTAACGTGGTTATTGTATTTGAAAAATTATTTTGACTGACCCAGAGTGTGTTTTATATTTTAAGGAATTTTTAGAAATTTTTCTGAAATTTTTCGAAGAAAATTTCCGGACCGGAAAAATCGCCAAGCGACGAATTGGTTGATTTTCGGTAGCGAAAATTTCTATCCAATGGCACTATAATATTGGGTATATTATTTTGGGATTGAAATTGGGGCCATTGGACTAGAATGGGTCAAATTGCATTAGGGTTTAATAAAAATTTTTTGTCTTATCTTTAATTTGTCTTTTTCCTCCAATTGCCAAGTGTCCTAAAGAGTTTTAATGTTTTTGTCTTATTCCTAGCCCATGAATTCGACAACTTCATTGATAAAAGGAATGAAAAAGATCAAACTCTTGCTTATTTCTTCATTGCATCCGAAACTCTCCCTTCATCTTTTTCATTGGGTTTTTCCTTTGGCTTTAGCTAAATCACCCTTCTCCTACCTTAGTGCTTCCCTTTCATGCTTGAAAGATTAAGTCCTCTATCTTCTTTC
>JANITW010000006.1:14095431-14109725 GCA_027564335.1 Erythroxylum williamsii | reverse complement strand
ACAATGCATATAAGGGTAGTATGTGTTGTATGAAAATTAGGATAGTTTGAAGTGGATTTTGTGATTAAAGATGAATGGAAATTAAGGGAAGCAAGTTCAGTTTTGGTGCTGCCAATTTGTGGCTGTTTGTCCAAGTGAAAGTATTGACGACATATTGGCTGATTTCTTGTCTAATTGGTATGCTTGTTGAACTGGAATTGGAATAAGAGGAATTGGATTGAGTATTAAAGCTGGAAAAGTTACCTTGTACATGTTTCAATGTTTTTGTCATAACTAGTTGTGTGGTTAAGCAATTGAGGTGAGATTTGTCTAAAATTAAAATTGAGACATTTGGCTACATTTCTTATGAAGGAAATGCTGCCCAATTTTGATTAGAAGACTATTGAATCTTGCTTTGAAAGTGAAGTATAGGTGCAGTATGAACAGTAATTCGAGCTTGATGACTTGAACTTTTGATGAATTTTTATAGATTGATTGATGTTGAATTTGTGAAATTGTTCTAAATGAAAGTTGAAGCTTTCCTTATTATCTTTCTGTTGCCATTAAGGATGCAATTTTTTGATATGTATGTTGAGAGTTATGACCTGTTGAGTTTTGGATGTTAATATGTTGGTGCTGGAAATTGTTCTAAGTATAGGTTTTGTAGTGATTGGATATTGAAGCTAAATTCTGGATTTTGGTGATTTTAATTAGCACAAGTGGCCTTATGTAAAGTTGTAGAGGGATGAACTAGCTTTAATATGAGGTATAATATGTGAATTTTGGATGTCAGAATCGTGATATATGAATTTTCAAAGGTGGGCTTTGATTTAGGTATTCCGCTAGTTATCGGGCAGTCATATTAATGGGCAAAATTGACCTAATTAGAATTGGAATTGGCTTCTAAGCCCTTCATGAAAATTTTAGTATGTAATCTGATCTTTTTATGGATATAAAGTATGCATTTTTAGGACATTTGGGTAAGGAGTTATGGTTTTTAGAAAATTGGAGTACTGTTCAGGTGCAATGTATGGGCAGAATATTTAATTGAATTTTTGACCCATTGAGCAATTGAATTTGGCTCCAAGTTGTTCATGAAAGATGTAGCATTTGTTTTTCTATTTTGATTGATATAAAATTTGGAATTTTTGGCAAAGGGGATGAAAAGTTATGATTTTTAGAAAGATGCTGTACTGTTATGGCAAATGTGTGATGAGGCAGTGTCTTTGAGTGTATTTTTGACACCCTTAGAGGTGAAAATGGATTTTTAACTCTTCATGAAACTTGTAGGATTTTTCAAGATCTTTCCAACAAGACCGAATTTGTGATTTTTGGATGTGTGTGGTAAAAGTTGTGTAGTGGGGAAGAAAGGAGAGTTGGTTTTGTGAAAAATAGAAAATTGATTTGGAAAAAAAATTCGAAAATTTTAGACCTCGCATCTCGCGAGGGCGATACGTACCCCTCGCGAGATTGATTTTTTAAAAGTAATTAATATTTTTTATTAGTTATTTATTATTTCTATTTTTGTCTTAATTTGTTTCTTTTGTCAATTACTTTTTTATTTGACGTCCGATTGACCTGATTCTCGAGACATCGAATTCGTATAATATTTAATTTCATTTATATGTGAAATTGGGAATTTTTAGAGATGAAATTGACGAGGATTGACTAAGTCAAAGTGAGAGGACTGGATAATTATTTTTTTGATCCATATTTTATTAATAATTGGACCTATAGAGGTCCGAATTGAGTGATTTTGGTATCAATCAGTTTCTAAAATTAGAAGAAAATTTTGTAACGGAAAATTTTACTGTAATGTCGGGAATGTCACAAACATGCATACATGTGCATTATTAACTATTTCTGAGTGTACATTTGGTAATGTTTGAATATTTTGACTGGTTTAGAGGCACTTTTGGAACGTCACCCTACAGACGTTGCCGAGACTTCCAGACTTTTATTTCAGGAGCTATTTGTGAGTAACCTAGATGGTTTCTAAATTATTATTGTTTATTATTTTGCAATTATAATACTGTGGAGATGAATGGTGGGATTGTGTGTTGTTTATGCCTGGATTCCGGACCGAAGGTGTCCGATGTATCGGGAGATTATGACATAAAAGTGTTGTTGTCTGAGAATTTGAGAACTCTGTGTTTTAAATGCGATTAAATGTGAGTGTGATTTTAATGTGAAAAATTGTGAACTAATTGGTTGAATGTGATAATTGGAAATGATTGAGATGTTGATATGGTTTCATTTTGACCTATGTATTCCATGCATACAAGGCATGATCAGATAATAACAGTTGTCACTGGAGCAGCCACTGAAAGCTACAAGCTCAACGTTTATATTTGGGCCTCGAGCTCCACAGTGATTCAGAGCCTCGGGCTCAACGATTAATGCGCCCATATTGGGACAGTACAGGCGCTCGGTCACAACACCGAACTAAATTAGAAAAGTGTCACATGCGCATGTCATTTGCTTCTAATTTTAATCTCTTTGATTAAGTGAAAGGCTAACTGCCTTATGCTTCTGTGGTACCAATCATGTGGTACTTCTGAATGTGATTTATGAAACAATTGGCTTATGCATGAGTGTTTTATGAATTCAATTGGTTATGGATGACAAATAGAATGAAATGTATCGAATTGTCTATGTTCATGTGAAATTGTGCAATGTGATTAAATATGCAACAATGGAAATTTATGTTATGTGAAACGATGTGTTGCATAAATTGAGTGAACCATCGATGATGGTTCCTCACTGAGTTCACAAAATTCACCCAAAATTTGCAATTATTTTTCAGGACCCAGAAGAATACTCCATTAGGCAACGGGCGTATAACAACCGCATGCGAGTGAGAAAAGAGATCGGGATCAGTTCGCATCTGCATTAGAGTTTAATAAAAATTGTACTTTCTAAATTTTTATACAAATGAATAGGTCATGTTGTAAAGTCAACAAACTGAATGAAATTGTTTTTACAAAAGGGCCCCCGTGGTCATTGAATTCACCGATGATTATTTATGTAAATTGTTTTCCACATAATATATAAAGTATGTGTATGTTTCAAAAAAAAATTTATACTGAGTTTTGACTGAGTGATGTAGCACGTCACTCTCACAAGGCACGGACTCGGATATCACCATCGATGTCGGGTTCGGGTCATGCGGGAGTGGGGTGTTACACTACTTTTGGGAAGATCTGTTGCTCTTCCGAAGATGTGCTGACGGGGTGATCTGGAGGTGTGTGCCTAATGAAGAAATGCGATCAGTTCTGCATCATTATCATGCTTCCCTATATGGAGGACACCACCGGGCCAACAAAATAGCGGCAAAGCTTTTACAATCCGGACTCTACTAGCCAACTCTATTCAAGGATGTTAGTACTTTCATCATGACTTGCGATAAGTGCCAGAGGGCTAGAAATATTGGTAGGAAGCATGAGATGCCTCAATCTAGGATTCTAGAGGTAGAGCCATTTGATGTATGGGGCCTGGACATCATGGGACTGTTCCCAGTATCTTTTGGAAATGAATACATCCTCGTGGCTGTGGATTACGTATCTAAGTGGGTGGAAGCTATAGTGATGTCAAACAACAATGGGGTCAGCGTAGTCATATTTGTTAAGAAGCACATATTCTCACAGTTTGCTGTCCCAAGAGCTGTAATAAGTGATAATGGTGTACACTTTCATAATCACCAATTTAAAGTGCTATTATCCAAGTATGGGTGTCATTTTCGGTTTCACCTACCATCCTCAAACTAGCGGGCAAGTTGAGGTATCCAACCGGGAAATTAAGCAAATTTTAGAGAAGACGGTTAATACCTCAAGAAAGGATTGGGCATTGAAACTTGATGACGCTCTATGGGCTTATAGGAAAGCCTACAAAACTCCCTTAGGGATGTCACCTTATCGGCTCGTCTTTAGGAAATCCTGCCATTTTCCTGTTGAAATTGAACACAAGGTACTATGGGCCATCTGGAAGCTAAATTTTGATCTCAAAGAAGTAGGACAGAGAAGGCTACTGGAGCTGAATGAGCTAGATGAATTTCGCCTTGATGCTTTTGAGAATGCTCGCATATACAAGGATAGAGCCAAGGCTTTTCATGACAAGCGTATCCTATGGAGGGAATTCAAACCAGGCCAAAAGGTGTTGCTGTTCAACTCTTGCCTGAAATTTTTTCTAAGAAAACTACGATCAAGATGGTCGGGATCATTCCTAATAACAAGGACATACCCACATGGAGCAGTGGAAATTAAGTGGGATGATCAAGAGCCCTTTGTGGTTAATGAGTCAAGTCTTAAGCACTGTTTCGAGGGAGAAATGGTGGGATGAATTTTCACTGTCACATTTCAAGGATGATACCCGAATGGCTGAGTCTAGCTAAGGACATTAAATTTAGCACTTATTGGGAGGCAACTCAATATCTCTAACTCTTTTGTTACTTCCTTTTATTTTGTTGTTGTGTTAATTTTTAACTTGTTTGTCTCATCAATTCATTGTGCTTAATTCATTATGAGTGTTAAGGGATGAGTTTTACGAGGTGTTTCAGGGACATCCCTAGTAGCATGAGGAATGGTGGGGTCATAACCTTTCAACTTAGAGGTGAGACTCATTTTAAGTATGGAAAAAAGGTAAGTGACAATTTCTGTCTATAATATGTTGATGTTCTACCAAGTTTTACACGTACACATGATGTATGTAGCCCTAAGAAGTATTACAAAGGCTAGAAGGAACAAGGGAAAAGATGGAAAAATTTGAAAAAAATCACGTATGTCCATTTAACGGACATTGGCTGCCTTCAGAACACAATTTGCCTCATAAAGGTCCGTTAAACGAACATACATGTCTGTTCAACGGACACAGAACCTCCAGATGCACAATTTAACCCGTAAAGGTCTGTAAACTGGACACACATGTCCGTTTAACAGAAATTGGTTAAATTCAATTTAAACCCTTCTTCTTCCTTTCCTGCACTCACCCTCTCTATCTCTCTTTCTTGGTGCCGACAGCTCTCTCTCTCTCTATTTCTCCTACCTCCGATCACCATAACCCACTTAGCCTACACCATTAGCCCATCTTCTTCATTCCACCCCCTTAACCTTCATCTATAGGATTATCTGTCCACCTCGTTGGCAAGAGCGTTTGTGAAAAAGAGCTACCAGAAAACTGTGGTAGGGAGGTAACTCTGCAAGGTCTCCATTTCAAACGTTTAGGGTGCGTCTTCTACACTTCCTCTTACAACCACTTATCAAAATTTTTGGGCCAGGTAATGTGACGTGCTGGAATTAGAGTTTCTGATTTCATCTTGGTTTTAATGTCGATTTTGGGGTTCCAAGAGCTTGCATTGCATTTGAATGGTGATTTTGCCCAATCATTGATGATTTGAATTGCATGGGTAGTGGACATTGAAGTTGAATTGTTGTTGGTGTTATTAGTTTGGTGGAGATTGAGGGTGCATCAACATTGAAGTCAAAGTGTTGCATTACCTTTGATTGGATTTGCACTATTAAGGGAAATTCCGAATGACTGATATCCGTGCCGATTGATATTGAAGATTAGTTTAGATTGGAGTGTGTAGATTGTGATTGAGCTGATCTTTTTGAGTGTGGCTTGCTGAAATTGAATTTGGAAAATACTACCATGTCTCGATTTAAACAAACTGCGAGGAAGAATGCTAGGCAATCCTCTCGGTCGGTGAGAGGCAAAAATTTGGTTAAGGTGAACCTATCCCTGCACCGCCAGTTTTCATTAATGAACAATGTGAAGTATGGTATAACAAGAAAAAGAATAACAAGTTTGTCATTGAGGTGTCTATGGCAGAACTTATTGACAAGAAGCATCGAGTGCGGGTGAATTTGGATAAATTCCATTAGGGAAAACTGTTGACCATTACGGGTACGTACTATCCCGAGGTAGTTAAGCAATTCTATGCCAACCTGAGTATGGTGACTGGAAAACACCCATCAGTGCTCACCTCAAGAGTCAATGGGGAAGAGGTGGTGATCACTGAGGAGCTAATCTGCAACCACCTGGAGCTACCAATGGGAGGCAATGTCCCATCTTTTGACAAAAAGAATCGATGCTCTTGCGATGAAATGTGGACTAAGAGGTAGCTATGGATCGGCTCGGGGTTCAAGCTATATGGCATCGGATGAATCAATGCTGCTTTGTGCGTTGTAAGCACTTGGATGTAGCCCCAAGGTTAATCGCTTTTATGCTCGCTCATAATGTCATACCAAAGGCTAGTGATTCAGGGTATCTTCGAACTGAGGACTTGTTCATTTTGGATAAAATGTTCTTTTATGACTACCAATTCTAAGGCATTGCTGCGGCTAAATTGATGATAACAGCGACGTAGCAAGTAGTCCATCACAGGGCCAACACCAAGGCATTCGTCTTTGCGGTGTTGTTGAGCCAATTGTTCCATCACCTTTGAGTCATTAAAAGGGATGAAACAGTGGCTCTTACTACTGAGGGGGATGTAATTACTGCTGACAAAATGCGAGAGTTTGAGTTTGATGACAATGAACTTCATGGATGGATAAATCTGCATCGGACAGGGCACCACGCTGATGCTCTTGCTGTATGACAACTAGGAGCGCATCCACCTTCAGCCGATACCCCAGATTGGTGTCAAATGCAAACAGACATTAGAGGTCTTCAATCCAAAGTGGCCAATCTTGCAGCTTCCTAAGCTTGCATGGAAGCAATGCTGAAGGCTTTCATGGAGGCACACTAACAACCACCATCGGCACACTAGTGCTTTAGGATTTCCCTTTTGTCATCGGACCCACTCATTTTGCATTGTATTTAGACTTTACTTTTGTTTTTCAGTGGTACATTGTACTAATAACTTCGGTTTTATTTTAGTCTATTTCAATATTTTGTGTTTTTTATGGGCACTCCGTAATTTTAGGGTGCAGATTATTGGACAATCCACTCTTTAGGGGGTTCCTTTACCTTTGCTCTACTTTTCACTCATTGCATTGTTTTCTTTGTTGAGTTTCCTACCATTGAAGACAATGTGACTATTAAGTGTGGTCGTTGGGGGAGGGGTAATTGTCCAATTTAAAAAAAAATCTTTTATGTCTAATTGTCATTATACTTTCATTCCTTGAGTTAATTGTAGTATGGATGAGATTGACCTTACGTAAGGTGCATAATATGATTAATTTGGATTGCATATCTTGTCACAATGGGATGTTGTAAGGTTAAATTGATTGAATGAATGTGCTATAGAATGAGAAGCCATAAACAAGTGATCTAATTTGAGCCTAAAGGATTGCACTCAATCTTGTTTTCTTGTGATTCCATGTATGCCCACTTCTAGAACTTGCATCACATCTCTTCAAGGTTACATAATCATGCTATGGTATGTCTTGGAAATAACAAAAGGCAACAGGAATGCGCTTGAACCAAATAGCTAACCCTTCCTTTATATCAATCCCCTAGTGAACCCCTTGAGCCTAGTGATTGCATTTGGGCCATTTTCTTTGTAAACCTACTACTCCAAAGAACCTTAAGCGAAGAAAAACAAGTTTACCCTTGTTCAATGTTTAGTAGAGCTATCAAAGTTGTGCATTCACTACTTCTATTGATAGGGATACAAAGGAAGAAGTGTGGGGGTATTTGGGTATAACAAGTCAAGAAACATGCTGTATTTTTTGGCTAAAAAAAGAAAAAGAAAAGAAAAAAGGTGCGTCAATTATAAGCAAAGCATGTACACTGCAGATTTCAACATGAAGGAATGGGAAAAACCGTGACAATAGAGTTGGTTGAGTTCCATAAAACAATATGAATGTAAGAATTGCGAATTTGGCTCTACTAATTGTTGAATGTTTGAATCCCTATCCCTTTGTTCATAGCTCACTTCACCCATGGCCCCATTACAACCTAAGAATTAAAGACCTTTTTGATTCATGGACATACCATAGATGGGAGTAGTGGAGAAGAAGATAAAATGCAAGCTTATGGTAAGGCACATTCATAAGAGGATGATTGAGAGTAACCCTTAAACACTTATGTGTGAAAATGAATATGCATAAGAGACGTCATTCTTAGCATGTGATTTCGATGAATTAAAGCATTATGGAAGCTCATTGTTACTGAAGTGTGATCAAAATTATGAGGTATTATGTGATCTTATTTTTAAGTTTAATTCTTACTTATAATGCATTCGACTTATTGGAATGAACTATGGTGATGATTAGGTGTGAAATGATGGAGAAGAAATGTTTGTGGGTACCATTCGTTTTAAGTAAACCCTCAGGAGACTATAACTCCTCCATTCTGGACACATAGTGGTTCAAAGGCTTGTGACATAGGCTAAATGTCACCATACACCTACGAAAGTGGAATCAATAACTTGGTTTAGGTTTTGGTAGTGAGTTTTTTGTTATTTTGCTTGGGGACAAGCAATGAACTAAGTGTGGGGGAATTTAATAAGTCAAATTATTTGTAGATGATTTTGGGATAATTTGGATTTAATTTGACTTATTTCATTATGAATTTGAAGTGTTATGCAGTTACTCCTCTCACATTCAAATTGTGTTGCTTGATAGGTACAAATGGTAGATTGTGGGGTAAAAGGTATAACTTTCCTTGTAGATGTCAGATCAAAGTTACTCAAGGATGATATCAAAGAGAATTCTAAGCTCTAAAATTTCTGAGAAGACTCCGAGAAGAAATTTGATCAAGTGGAAGGTCAAAGGCGTGAAATTGTGGGATGGGGGCATGTCCGTGCATGTTCGTTTAACGGACATCGCCTAGCAGAAGGAACCTCCAATCCTAAGAATGCCCGTTTAACAGACATTGCCTGGCAATACACCATTCCAGACCCGAGAAGGTCCGTTAACATGCATGCCCGTTTAATGGACATTGGCTACCAGCACAACCTGTTTTCCCCTGTTTAGGAAAATTAGGTTTCTTGGGACGAGAGGACTATAAATACTCGCAGTTTGGACCTAAAAAGGGGGCTGGACATTGGAAACAAGGTTACTACATTTGGGGAGGCACTAAATAAGATGAATAGAGGGAATTTTGGGGATTTCCCCAAGGATTAGGAGCTACATTCTCTAAAGTTTCTGCTACTTTCTCTCTCTATTCTTTCCTAAATGCTGAGCATCCTTATGTGTATGATATTTTTTGCAATGTTCTGGAACTAAACATCACTTAGGGTGAGGGATATAGCCCATTTGGGAGATGATTTGAATGATATGGATTGTAAAATGTCGAATGAAAATTTCTGGGTTATGTTTCTCTTCCTTGAATTTCACTGTTGTTTCTATGTTTGATCTCTATATATGCAATCTTAGGAATCATATGATGTACAGAAGAGTGAAATATGATTCATGCTATAGGAAGATGAACACCTTAGACTTAGAGGTAGAGATATCCTAAGCTAGGGTGAGAACTTGTGATTGCTTGTTTTTCATGGATTTGGGTAGTAAGTTCACACATTGAGAAATGGTATTCTTCTATCTGGGTACTCTTGTATGCTTTGAAAAGAGATATGGGTAAGGTTGTGCAACTATTTTCATAGCCTAACATTCAATCAATTTCATATTGTATTAATCAATCTTTTGAATTGGTGAACCCCAATCCCTAATTCTAAACCTTTGACTCACCCCTTTTTCTATTTTTTTTTAGTACTTACAATTTACTGCTCACTAAACTCCAATCGCATTTTAGAATTTTCTATCGATAACATGCAAATAATTAGAATTAATTTGGTAGTGAATGAATTGGTTCTCTAGGGAGACGACTTTGGAATATTCAATGTGTCGATACTAGAACGACTCTATGCACTTGCAGAAATTAACCCGATCAAGTTTTTGGTGCCATTGTCGGGGACCTTTTGATTACTGCTTTCATTAAGTCTAGTTATTCTTGTTATCTATTTATTTATTATACGAGTTTTCTTCCATTATTGAATTTTGAACCCTCAAACTTGTTTGATTTCAGGAGTTACATGCACTTAAGGCATTCACGAAACTCGAAACCACGAACCACTTGTTGATTTCAATCCTGAAATTGAACGAACTTGTAGAAGGAACAACGCTCAAAGGAGGAGAGAAATGGCCAACAACGAAACAACGAACCACTTTAATGGGGTACCCAGTGAAGATACGTTAGCCTTTACGAGAGATTTCTAATCTACAATTCAAACGCTTCCTTTGTATGGACTGTCAGAGGATGAGTTGAGGCTAAGGTGCTTTCCTTATTGCATGAAGGGATTGGTGAGAAATTGGTTGTTGAGCTTAGAGGTGGATTCTATTGATACATGGGAGAAAGTTATGGAGACTTTTATGATGAAGTGGTACCCAACCCACAAAACTCTTGAACTTTGAAAGATGATACATTGGTTTTCGCAAAAGGATGGAGAAAAGTTTCATGAGGCTTAGGAATGGTTTAATGATCTCCTTAACCAATGTCCACACCATGGATTTGACATGTATTCATTGACTTAGGTTTTCTACTACGGTCTCACCGATCATAACCAAACCTTAGTGGATTTGAATGCTGGGGGAAATATAAGTGACTTGAGTTCTTAAGAATTATGGAATATTTTCAAAAAGGTTGTTGAAAACTCACATTGCAAGGTGACTAGGAGTAAAGCTTTGACCCTAAATGAAGTGGGTTCTATGTCGGACATGGCATACCAAGTTGTTGAGATTAATAAGAAGTTGAATTTGTTGATGAATGATAACAAGTCTAGTAGAGATCCATGTACTTTGTGTGCGAGATTTGGGCACTCAGCAGCGGATTGTATGAATATTGAGACAACCTTGATAGAAGAAGAGGTAAGCTATGTGAACAATGGTAGGCAGGGTCAGAGACTAGATCCTTACTCAAACACTTACAATGAAGGATGGAAATTCCACCCAAACTTCTCCTGAAAAAATCAAGGGGCGGCAAAACCAATGGGACCACTAGGGTTCCAAACACCAATAAAGCAACAATACTTAGCCCCTTCATCTTCTGCACCACAACAATTTCCCTCTCCATGGGAGAAAAAGGTAGACCGGCTTGAGGATATGTTTTCTCAACTTATGGGCAAGATGGATCAGAGTACCCAAGCCAACTATCAAGAAATGAACATAATGGAACAGAATATTCAATCAAATCAAGCAGCTATTGGGAATTTAGAAATGCAAATGAGTCAAGTAGAAAAGGAAGTTAGTGAGAGAGGAAAGGGGAAGCTTCCCAGTAACACCCAAGTGAATCCGAAACAAGATTGCATGGCAGTTGTTCTAAGAAGCGGTATGGTTATAGAAGGTGTAGTCCCTAAGACGAAGGAGGCTCAGGATGTGGAAGGTGAAAAGATGGATGAAGGGGAAGAACCTATAGAAACCACACAAAAGCAGGAATCACCATCTAGGTTGGACTTTACCTTTATACCACCCATACCGTATCCTCATAGGGTAAGGAAGAGGAATGACAATTCTAAGTTCCAAAAGTTTCTCGACCTGTTCAAGAAAATTCACATCAATATCCCTCTTACGGAAGCTCTTGCGATGATGCCTGCGTACACCAAGTTTTTGAAGGAGATCATCTCCAACAAAAAGAAGCTTGATAACTTCACTACAGTAGCTCTAACTGAGGAGTGTAGTTCTATTTTACAAAATAAACTACTCCCTAAATTAAAGGATCCAGGGAGTTTCACTATACCTTGTCACTTTGGCAAATCTAACATTTTTCAATGCTTATGTGACCTCAGTGCAAGCATTAATCTTATTCCACTGTTTCTATATAACAGGTTGGGAATTGGTGAACTCAAACTAACTACAATTTCATTGCAGCTTGCTGATAGATCGATTCGGTACCCTATCGGTATAGTTGAGGACTTACTGGTAAAAGTTGGTAAGCTTATAATTTTGACTGATTTTTTTGTGCCTGAGATGGAGTTTGACATGCAAGTTTCCATAATTTTGGGAAGACCATTCCTAGCCACGGGTGGAGCATTGATTGATGTCCCAGATGGTAAGCTAACCTTGCGGGTAGGTGATGAAAAAGAGGAGTTTAATATTTTTAAAGTCTTGAGAGATCCCTCTTTTGATGAGGTCACTTACCGGATTGATGTAATTGATTCTCTCACGTCTGAATCTGTTCCTGAATTAATGTGTGATGATGTTTTAGAAGCATGCCTAGCCCTAGGAAAAGAACCAACTGAGTTGGATGATGAGTTAATGGAATGTGCCTATAGGTTGCAAGGTAATGGTTTTAGGTATAGACCCCAAATTGAAGAATTGGGCCCTCTAAAACCTAAACTATTGCCCTCCATATTAAGCCCAACAAACCCTGAACTTAAGCAACTTCTAATTCATTTGCGATATGCATTTTTAGGAGAAGAAAATACGTATCCAGTTATTATTTCTGCTTCTTTGGACTCCTCTCAAGAGGAGAAGTTGCTAAGGGTATTACGTGAACATAAATTGGCTATTGCTTGGAATATTGCTGACATAAAGGGGATTAGTCATTCTATTTATGTTCACAAGATCCTAATGGAAGAGAATCACAAACCTAGCATGGAAAGTTAAAGGTGGCTCAATCCTAACATGAAGGAAGTTGTGCGATCTGAGGTACTTAAATTACTTCATGTGGGAATTATTTATCCTATTTCTGATAGCCCTTGGACAAGTCCAGTGTAGGTAGTGCCTAAGAAAGGTAGCATAACTATTGTTTCAAATGATAGGAATAACCTAATTTCTACTAGGGTTGTGATGGGATGGAGGGTATGTATAGATTATAGGAAAGTGAATGCAGCTACTAGGAAAGATCACTTCCCTCTTCCCTTCATAGATCAAATGTTGGAGAGATTAGCGGGGCATGAGTATTACTATTTTCTAGATGGTTATTCAGGTTATAATCAAATCCCGATAGCCCTAGAGGATCAACAGAAAACCACATTCACCCGCCCCTATGGGACATTTGCATACCGTCGGATGCCCTTTGGATTATGTAACACTCCTACCACTTTCCAACGCTGCATGATGTCGATATTCTCTAATATGGTGGTGATTATAATTGAGGTATTCACGGATGACTTTTTTGTGTTTGGATCTTCTTTTGATGCATGTCTATTCAATTTAGAACAGGTTCTGCAAGGGTGCGAAGACACCAATCTGGTGCTCAATTGGAAAAAGTGTCACTTTATGGTGCAAGAAGGGATCGTCCTTGGTCATAAAATTTCCCACAATGGAATTAAGGTGGATCCAGCAAAAGTAGAGGTCATCAACAAGTTACCACCTCCAAATTTGGTTAGAGCGATACGAAGTTTTCTTGGACAGGCCGAATTTTATCGCAAATTTATCGAGGATTTTTCCAAGATTTCTCGTCCTTTATGTGCTCTATTCCAAAAAGATGTTCCTTATGAGTTTACTGATGAGTGTCAATGTGCTTTTGACAGGTTGAAGAAGGAACTTACATCAACTCCTATAATGACAGCACCAGATTGGGATCTTCCTTTTGAAGTGATGTGCAATGCTAGTGATTTTGCCCTCGGGGCTATCTTGGTGCAGAGACAGGACTAAAAGTTGCATGTCATTTATTACGCGAGCAAAATTTTGAATGATGCTCAACTTAATTATGCAACTATGGAGAAAGAATTAATAACAGTAGTTTATGCTTTTGATAAATTTAGATCTTACTTGGTTGGCTCCAAAGTCATTGTTTACATTGATCATTATGCCCTGAAATATTTACTCACGAAGAAAGATACAAAACCAAGGATAAGATGGATTTTACTTTTAGATGAATTTGACCTGAAGATTCGAGACAAGAAGGGATCAAAATATTCAATTGCTAACCATTATCATGACTAGAACAAGGAGACATGTCAGGAGAGGAACCTATCAATGACACATTCCCTGCTGAGAATTTGTGGTCTGTTAAAGAAAACGTCCCTTGGTTTGCCGATTATGTCAATTTTCTAGTGGTCGAGATCATCCATGTTGATTATTCATACTATCGTAGAAAACAAATTATCTAAGGTGAGGAACTACTTTTAGAAAGACTCGTTACTCTTTAGGAGATGTGTCGATGGGGTGATCAGGAGATGTGTACTCGATGAAGAGATGCGATCAGTTTTACATCATTGTCATGCTTCTCTGTGTGGAGCACATCATGGGGCCAATAAAACAGCAGTCAAGGTTTTACAATCTGGGCTCTACTGGCCGACTCTCTTCAAGGATGCTAGGACTTTCACCCTAACTTGTGACAAGTGCCAAAGAACTGGAAATATTGGTAGGAAGCAGGAGATGCCTCAATCGAGGATTCTAGAAGTAGAACTATTTGATGTATGGGGCTTG
>JANITW010000006.1:14014536-14025668 GCA_027564335.1 Erythroxylum williamsii | reverse complement strand
CTCACCGTCGGCTTCTCCCTCTTCTTCTCTCTTCTATGTTTGTTTCTTTCTTTTCTTTTAAAACTATCGACTCCTCCTTCTTCTTAAAACGACAGCAGCTTATGCCCATTCATTTAATGAGCAAAATAACCAACAAGCCCTTCCTTAAATGCCTTCTAACATTATAATTTAAGTGAACTTCCTAATTTTCCCTTCATTAACCTTTAAAAAACTGACATCTTGTCTCCTAATTTTGAGTAGGTAAATGAAATAATTTGGCAAAACTTCCTTCTAGAAAAATGTTCCTATATGTCTCATCTTTAAAATGACACAAAGAACGCTCAAAACAGTTTAGAAACGAAGGAGTTATGGCCAAATACTCGTTCAGCTCTTACTAATCCGAGACTGAAAACCAAATTCAAATTCCATTCAGAAATTGAAAGTCTTAAGGGCTAAATTGAAATTCGAGTCCTTCATATGATTTGTAGCCCCATGTCTCTATTTTATTTTTCCTTAAGAATTGATTCAATCAGATCTCCACAGATCCCAAATTTCGCAAAATACTGAACCATGTTCAGAAAATTATCTAACTCATAACCTTTAACCAATCCTCTGACTT
The DNA here is from genome assembly GCA_027564335.1 of Erythroxylum williamsii. Lineage (NCBI taxonomy): Eukaryota > Viridiplantae > Streptophyta > Magnoliopsida > Malpighiales > Erythroxylaceae > Erythroxylum > Erythroxylum williamsii. The sequence goes on along the minus strand of JANITW010000006.1, from coordinate 14,025,070 downwards.
TGATTTAATCAATCTCTTTCCATTTAATCTCTTAAAATTATAATTCCCCATGAAAAAGTAGGTAATTGTCTTAGAAATCCAAAGCTTTGAAAACCAAGTCAATCGGATGTCGGTCGGAGAATTTATAAGCAAAGGATTGCAAAGGGGTTGAATTAAAAACAAAAGAATAGAACTTCAATCTATTGATAAAACTGAATTTTTCAAAAATCATAACTCTTGATCATGAACTGAAAATTTAACAAATTTGGTGTCTATGGAAAGATAAAAGGAATCTCTACAATTTCCATGAATAACTCAAAAATCAATTCCATCTCTAAAGGGGTCAAAAACCTATTCAAAGTTACTACCCTATTAAACATCACCTGAACAAACTCCAAACTTTCAAATTTCATAGCTTCCAATTCCCACATCCAAAAATTGCATACTTTATAGCATCAGAAAGATTGACAGACAAGCTACAACTTTCATGAAGACCACTTACTCCAATTCAAACCACTTACTCCACTTAGGTCTATCCCAAGAAACCTATATCAATAAGGTCTTAGAAAGATTTCGGATGAAAGATTGTTCACCAAGTGTAGCACCTATTGTGAAGGGTGATAGGTTCAATTTGAACCAGTGCCCGAAAAATGAATTTGAAAGGGAACAAATGAAAAATATTCCATATGCTTCTGCAGTAGGGAGCCTAATGTATGCTCAGGTTTGTACGAGACCTGATATTGCATTTGTTGTTGGAATGTTGGGAAGATATCAGAGTAACCCAGGTATAGATCACTGGAGAGCTGCCAAAAAGGTGATGAGATACCTTCAAGGAACAAAAGATTACATGCTTATGTATAGACGAACAGAAAATCTCGAAGTAGTTGGCTATTCAGATTCCGACTTTGCTGGTTGTGTTGATTCACGAAAATCAACATCTGGATATGTATTTATGTTTGCCAATGGAGCCATATCTTGGAGGAGTTCAAAGCAGACTTTGACGGCTACTTCAACCATGGAGGCTGAGTTCGGTTCTTGTTTTGAGGCTACATCACATGGTGTATGGTTGAAGAGTTTTATATCTGGACTTAGAATTGTGGATTCTATTTCTAAGCCATTAAGAATGTACTATGACAATTCAGCTGTAGTTTTCTTGACCAAAAACAACAAGAGTGGTAGTCGAAGTAAATACATCGACATTAAGTATTTGGCCATTTGGGAACGTGTCAACTAGAATAAAGTGATCATTCAACACATTCGCACTGAATTTATGATTGTCAATCCTTTAACAAAAGGCATGCCACCAAAGAGCTTTAAGGATCATGTTACTAGAATGGTACTTGGTTCCATTATGTGATTTATGTATATACTTTCACAAAACTCTTATTAATTAGTTGTTTTTTCTCATTCTAGTGTATACATTTTATTTTTGAGAATTACAACTATTATGGACCTAGAATAAACATAAAGGTTTATTCATTTAGTTACAGTGGCATAAGAAATAAAGATGCATCGTAATACATGGAAGATAATACTCACATTTAGAAGACTTATCGCCATGATTCGTGCATTTAGTTTCTTTAATTAAGTAGAGGTTTTATGACTTTTAGATTACATTTAGTAGGAGACTGTTATCCGTTAGTTTCATTTCTATGGGTCGTGTCTGTTTCTTTGAAAAGTCATGCCCTTTCTCTTGAACCATCATATCCTTTGGTTGTTTTGATGAAAGACAACAAGGCATATATAAAGATTGAGTCCCTAGGCTTTACAATGATTCCGTATACACCATCATTTACATTTGTTAAAAGCTTAGAAGAACCCTTTTATATTTATTCGAGATCTCTCAACATCAATGGCAGGAGGCACGTAATAATATTCCGCATTTTTATTTTTATAACAAACATGTATATAGATTATTATCATGTCTAACAAAAGATACAAACATGTTATAAAAAATTAAAAGAACTTTAGCTTGAAACGAATCTAGATTCTGGCTTAAACAACAATTATGAACTTATCCATATTTGGATCACCTCACATGCTCTCTCATTGACTGTGTCATTTGTCTAATTATTCCCGACAAGACGTTGTTCCTATCAAAAAGCAAATCCGAAAGGAAGACATTGCTAAACCACTCCGCCGACCTCACCCCATCCAATGAGTCATGGGCTGTCGCGGTTTTAGTAGGAATAGTTAATAATGCCTATGACTATAATTGTCCCAAGTTCGTGGTTCATTGTACTTCTAAAATACAAGAATCTGTCAACAGCTGTATATATAAATCACAATTCACTATTGGATTTATTGAGCATTTACTAAAAACTTATCTAATAATTTAAGTTTTGCAAATTTAATATCTATTTGATGAAAATCACATTTACGAATGTTGGTGATTTTTAGTAATGATTATAGCACTAAATCAAGTTTTTTTCCTTTACTTTTTCTCCTCATGTATTGTAGTTTTAAACTTAAACCAAACTAAATCAAAATTCATAAAGATGTGATAAAATTGTACTCCCTCCTATCCAAAATAAGTGTCGTTTTAGAGAGAATTTAATTATTCAAAATAAGTGTCGTTTACAATTTTTTATGCATGTTTATAATTTTATTTCCAAAATTATCCATTAATTTCTCTCACATCTTAATTATACAGATTATATTTTCAAGGCAATTCAACATGAAATTAATAAAGGTATATCAAACATTTCACTAGTTTTCTTAATAAGTGTGCATCTCTCTAAAACGACACTTATTTTGAATGGAAAAGAATATATAATGAAATACACAGACATGGTTAATTTGAACCTATTATTCCTTTGTCTTTTAAAAGGAACTTAACGCTATAAGGTTTCTTATGGTTTTGACGTTTTCGTAAACTTAAACAGTACGACTGTGTATTAATTCATGTTAAAAATTCATAAGGGAAATACTCTCGTATCAGAAAAGACAAAAAAGCGAAGTGAATCATATATAAAAATATTACTTGTCTTAAGATTAATATATTACAAGTTCAATTGGACCTAATTTATTTTCTTTCTTAAACTCTCTCAAAACTTATCATCTAAAAGTCGCCTGCAACTCCATGCGTTGGATTAATGGATTCTTTATAAAAAAGTATTATTTGAATGGAGATCAATTAAGCTCATACGTTTCCTGCCAGCATTTGTTCTATCATCCATCAGAATATTAATAGTAGTAAAGCATTGGCGTACAATATACAATTTTAAGTTGCATTGAAAAAGCAAATACTTACATCCATGAAGAGCATGGACAAGTTGTGCTCTTTACAATAACTTTTTCAGATATTAGATTACGAAAGCAAGTACTAAAGTCATGGAGTGATGTGTACGAGTTGTGCTCTTAAAGTATAAAAGAGTGGAAAAACAGCACCAAGCTCAACTAAAAAATCTCTCTCATCTGTCGCTTACCTCCAGAGGAGAGGACAATTGTCATTATACTGACCCCCATATAGGACATAAAATTAAAGAACAAGTTGGCTGATTTAAAATATGGTCGAATTTGATTTTTCGCCACCTAACTATCTTCTTGTCTTTTTCTTATTTCCACTTGCTCGTAATCCAGATTCTGCACACATGTCCCTGTGATCACCGCCTGAGTCAACTAAAGCATACTTTTCGTGGATGGTACGTATTGATTAAAAGTGAAGATCTCCAATAATCAGGACGCCAGTGTTCAATGATATATAATCGATGTTATCTTCAAATAATTGCTAGATTATAACCTTGTTTTTTTAAAATAAAAGGTATCATTAATGAATGAGATAGAAGTACATAGTGTAATGCTTACGAACATGCTTCGGAAGAGCTAAGAACAGAATCTCTTTAAACCAAATAAAACAAAGAATGCTCTTGAAACGAACCGTGTGAAGACCCTCGCGACATCATCATTTCACAAAATAGTAAGAATACATTATGTAGGCATTCGAAGCCTCCAGAAATTACCTAATCATGAATTGGAAAATCCCTAGTTCTTCCAGAATCAGTGTTAACCTTTTCATGATACAAGTTGAGATCCCCTCAATAGTAATTATATGCCCAAATATACTCCATTTAATTTGCTTCAAAAATATACTTGAAAAGCTTTTCATATAAATATTATTTTTTAATTTAAATAATTTCCATTAAAAAAAACAAATAGCAAGTTACAAGATCATAACGTGAGAGTACAAATTACAAAGATATAAGATATCTTGTTCCAAAAGGTTGATCCCCAATCCCAAGGGCCCCCAGTCGCAGATATAAGATATTTGTTACTATGGGATAGTGGTTAGGTGAATAACATTGTCATTATCCTGACTGTAACAGATAAGAACAAGACAAACACCAGCTATTACAAATGGAGGGGGAGAAATTAGACTATATGTTGCAGGCAATGGCTTTAGTTCTGATACGTTATATTATATTGCAAAGACATGTTTCATCATTAAAAGAACTCGATCGACTTAAATATTCTACGGTTTCTTTCATGCCAAATAAGGTAAACTAGTGCCCCAAAGGCAACTTTAAATAGAATATAATCTTCCTTATTGGTGAATGATAACTGAGGAAGCCAGTGTATTATATGTGTTCATTGTAAGCTGGAGCATTGTAAAGTGAAGGGCCTTAGAAAGTTATTCCACAACTGAGCAAGATATTTGCGACTGAAAAGTGAGTGACTTAACATCTTAGAAGCTTTTTCACGTAACGCACAATTTAAGATAGGGATGAAGTATTTGATTGTGTCTCTGATTCCTAGTCTTTGACAAGTTGCCAGCTACAATATAAAGGAGTGAGAAGGACAAAAAATTGAGCCCCATATCAGATTATAATCAAGTTTGTAGATCTGTTAGCCATTAAGAAGCTTTTTGCAAGATTTGACGGTGAAGAAGGAAGATTTATCCAAGGTCTAGGCCATTTTATCATATATGGATGAATTAGGGGAGTAAGAAGGCATAAAATTTATGATTTCTTCTCTATCTTATAGAATGGAGGAGCCAATGCCAAAAATGATCCTTGATGAATGCTTGAACCTTCGTATTAGTAGGGATGATAGATTTTAGAGGTTAGAAATTAGTTAGCATATAAAGAGGACCCTTAATATACCAATGATCAAATCAGAAAGAGATGTTGTAACCATCTCTAATCTTGTATTTGATATGTAAGTGAACTAACCCTCACATTTTCAAGATTTAACTATGTAAGAAATTATAGTTGTAGCATTAACATTCCAAATACTTGCAACCTTTAGAAAATGAAGGTGTGTCCATCTTACCTAAAGGTTTTCTCCTTCAAAACAAAGTCTCCAAAGTATCTTGATGAGTATGATTTTACTCATAGTTTGGATTGAAGTTATTCTCGGTCCTCCATAAATCTTAGCTTAGCATATAATTATCCATCTCATCTTGAGGACTTTGCATTTTGTATTTGATCCACTCTAAAGAAAGCCACTTAATATCCTATTAATATCCTTTATCACCCCTTTAGGAAGGTTGATATAATATATGCCCAATAAGTATATAGATCGGATAGAATAAAGAGGATTAGTTGTAATCTTCCACTATAAGATAAACAATTATTGCACCAATTTTTTAGTTTCATTTTTATTGAGTTTATGATAGGGGAATAGTCTTCTTAGTGAGCTTCTTCATAGTTATGGAAACCCCAAGGTATTTGAAGGAGAGTTGTTATTGATTCAACCCTTTAAAGATGGGAAATGCACATGTACTTAGATTGAAACTAGTAGAAAGAATGAAGGACCTCTTGTTGGGGTTAAATGGAAAACTTGCAATGTCTTTTAATTCCTCTAGAGAGTTGATAAGTAGCTTAATAGAGGTGGAATTACACCATACAAAAGACCAGATCATTTGTGAAGGAGAGCTGGAGTATTTTCAATTTACCACCCTTGTAATGATACCAGTACCTGGGTTCTTTTGCAATCTTAAGCTTGGTGAGTCTATGAAAGATTTGTATGCAAACGACAAAAGGTGGGATGATAGGGGATCACCCTACTTAAAAGGATTGAGTAAGTTATAAAAATGATACAACTTTGAACCCAAGTTATAAAGATCTAAGGCAGTCTCAAAACTTGAAATGAGGAAATGATGAAGTTCCAACTCAAGGAATCGAAAGCCTTTGAAAGTCAATATTCAAAGCATCATGAGCAATTATGATATTATCGCCAATGTTCCTACCTTGAACATAAGTACATAGCAAAGGATTGATGAAAATCATCTGTCATATATTGGTTAGGATTTAGCAATGATCTTATAAAGCATATTTCAATATGCAGTGGGCCTATAATGATTCAAACTTTAGAGATTAGAGACCTTTGGAACTAGATAAATGTAGTTTTTTTATTTCTATAAGAATCCTATTAGATTTGAAGAATTCCAAGATATAATTTATTACCAATTTACTAGTTTGATTCAAAAAGTTTTGAAAGAACCTAGCATTAAATCTATCTAGATCTGGAGCCTTTTTAGGAGAGAAGGAGTATAAGGTAGTTTTAATATCTTCAGTCGTGATTTCCTTAATAAATTCTTTAGAGTTGTCCCGACGAAGTGAAATTTGGAGAGCATTCTTGACTTTATCAAACATTTGAGAGGCTTCAAAAATGGTATCTAGTAATTTTGTAAAATACTTATAAGTTAGCTCCTTAATTTTGATTATCCCAAATTGAGATTTCCCTTATAATTAGCAAGTGCAATAATGTTATTGCAATTCCTTATAGCTTAGATTGACCTAAAAAGAACTTAGAGTTCTTTTCTTCTTCCTTCAACCAACTAACTCTTAATTCTTACAATAGTTGATAGTTGTAATCTTCTATGCACTTACATATCTCCTCAATTCTAGGTATTCCTATTCTCTGAGGGAATTGTCTAAGGGGTATGGTGTCAATTTTTCTTTATACTTGTCCAGTGCATTTAGGGCCTCTTTGCCCCCATACCATTGGGTCTATCATCACTCTCTACGGCTTGATTGGTTCCATTTTAATTGCTTTAAGTTTATTTACACATTTATAAGAAAATAAACCATTAAGATCAAGTATTAGTCCCATATTTAAAACATCAATAAAGTCAAAGTGTTTTAGTAGTGAATTATATAACCTGAAAGGAAATTTCCTTTTATCCTCTTTTGATGCAAATTGGGGAGTGATCCGAAGTAAGCTAATTCCTAGAATTTGCATGGCTAAGAGGAAATTGAGACATCCATATAAAGTTCAACGTATACCTATCCAACGTCTTTTGTTAGAACTATTTACCAAATTGTTTCTTATTCCAGGTGTAGAATTTCCCTAAGTAGTTTAGATTAGACAACTCCAAGTCTTTAGTAAGTTCCTTTGAGGTTAGGATTAGGATTCCTTCTAATGCCTTACATTGCCATTCATGAAAGAATACAGTTAAAGTCATATGCAAAGAGCTAAGGATTACAGATATTGTTTCCTATCTATATTAGGTACTCCTATAGCTACGTTCTTTGAAATTCTAAATTAGAGGCATAGATAATAATGATACAGATGGGAGTTTGAGATTGCTTCAAAAGGATGTCACGATGAAAAACTAGTCAAAAAAATTTTAGTTTCTAAGAATAAAAATAACAGATCCAAATAGATTATTATCCTCCCATTAAATTGAGCCCTATCATTGCTAATTGTTATCCAGTCCTTATGAAAAAAACCAAATCCCTTTTATAATTGATTTAACTTCAGTTTAGTTTCAAATAATCCCAAAAAATGAAGTTTGTTATTGCTTAATAAGGTTATGCCTGTAACATTCCATATAAGTAAGTTCAAAAGAGAGGAGGGAAAGCAAGCTTTTTCTTCCAAGCTTTCCTACCTGATCTACCCTGTTGGTACTTGAATTATGTATTGAAGGGGAATCATTATTGCATAGATATAAGCCTTTACTGCATTGACCAAGTTGTAAGGTCTGTGAAGGAGAAGATTTGTTGGTAAGCCAAGTCTCCATATCCACTAATACACTTCCTTGAGAGTTATTAGTTACCTAAGTAGGAATATCCTCCCCCACCTTGATTGCTTCTATGGGTGGAGGGCTAGAGGGGTTCTATCTATTTTGATGGAACCATAACATCTTTTATTCAAACCGTAGTTAATGGAGCAAAAGGAGTAGGTTTTCATTCTACAAGATATTATTATGTTTCCTTATTCTTAGCTTTTCACACCTACATTATCTCCTTTTTCTTAGGCCTCCAAAGGTAGGAGACTTTGAAAGAGTCTTTAAAGATTTTCTTAGTTTAGTCCCTTAATGTTAATAAATTTTAGGAGTTCACAATCAAATCAACTTCTACACTAACTTTAACATAGCTTATCCTTTCTAAATTGGTTGTGTTCTTATCAAGACTAATAAGTTTCCCTAAGGAGCTTGAAATGTGACTTGACCCCTCAACAAACCAACATTCTTAAGGAACCCCATATCTATTGAACCAAATTAATATAGTTCTTAGATGATTTTTGTTCAATGAGATGCTAAGGAACCCTTTAGTGATAAATAGGGGTCTAACATAAATATGTCAAAGAGTAATTTCTTGAATCTTTTAAACGTTCTCTAAGCTTGTAATATTAAAGATGAATAACTCATCTCCACTAATGAAACCTTTTTAAGACTAAAGTTTTTCCAATTTACTAATGAAACCTTTTTAAGACTAAAGTTTTTCCAATTTACAAATACCCATTGTTGGAAAATAGGAAATGATAATCTTTTTTTCATAATATAACCAACTAAATTTGAGTTTCATTTCTTAGCTCTAAGCAAGAGAGTTTTGATGAGAGGGGCAACAAAAAAGGGGGAAGGTAGATCACTAGCCTCAATTGAGGGCAAGGATTCTAAGATTAGCAAAGGAATTTTAGAAGGATTGTTGACGGTTTGGAGGAGGAAAAACTAGATATAAACTCAATAAAGTAGGATTAGAACTAGTTTCCACTAAGTTATTAGTACTAGAGTATTGAGTGGAAAGATTGTTGAGAGAATATTTTCCTATAATGGTAAAAATGAACCAGAAGAGAATTAGCAGGAGGAAGGGAAATAGAGGCGTGTTACCAAAATAAGCACTGAAACCAAGGGAGCTAGGTTTAGGGAAACTGGGGTATAAAGGAATTTAAAGAGAGTTGAGAGCATTCTTTCACGTGTTGGGCCTTGACATATGAATATTGTTCTTTAAGAATTTGTAAGATTTTTGGTAAAAGCTTAAAATTTTTTTATAAATTTATTATACGTTATATATCATAAAATATTAAAAATAAACTTTTTTAGATATAGACATTTAGTAATATAGGAAGATCATTAGTTAAGTCAAAAGGCATATTATAAGTTCATAATAACCTTATATGTTCTAGAGACTATTTTATATATATATCCTCCACCAATACCTTTATTTAAAGGTATTCAATCTTTAAATTTATTTTAGAAAAATAACCAATTCCATTAGTTTATATAATAGCTCATCTATTAAAGGAATAATAAATTTATCCTGTATATTTTGTCTACATTGTTATTGTTAACTTACAATCTTCAAATGTTTTCTTTCTTCCTTGCCTATATAATAAGGAATGGAAAAAGACCTTTACTTTGTTAAATGATCTATTACTTGAGTATTTCTTGAACCAACTCCTCCACAACTCTCTACTGAACTCCAACATATTGATATGGTCTTAAGTTAGTAACTTATGTTACCTCCTTCCACATAATATCATAGCCATGTATTCTTGATGGTGGAAAAACATTTAATTATACAAAGAAACCATGTATTTCTTCAATAATACATCAAGAGTATCTTAAAAATTCGTTAATAACTCTACTTTTATCAATTCAATCTCTTATCATTTGATATATACATTATGGTAATTTTTGTATCTGATCACCTTTTGGCAACAAATAAAAGTGATTACATTTATTAAATCCCTCGACTAACCTAGTTATTTATTAAATCCTTCTATTTAAAAGAGGTCATAACTACTCCCTTTTTGCCATTTTGCCACTTAATTACCCTTCTTTTTCACTCAAACTCCATCATATCTTTCCCATGGTTGCATATTACATCTTCCAAAAAAACAAAAAAGGAGCCATGTCACGATCCCTAATAATAATAACTAGTACATCTACCATAAAACTTCTATCCTTTATCATCCAACATTTTCTACATATTATGTTAGATTCAATTCTTAATTTTTATCTAACTACGTTGTTCACGTGTTCAATTTCTTCAACTTGGCATTCCTCTCTATTAATAATATTTTCATGAACAAAAATATATATACTCTCTCCATCAATTAGAGTACAAAAGATTTTACAATTATATCTACTAATTGCCTTTATTTGATGAATATTGAAAAAGGACATACTTGTTATTCTTTAAAAAAGAAATGGCAAGATGTTATTTTTGGTCCACCTTTTTTTCTACTTTATTTTCTTCAACTTCATCACTATCCTTTATATATATATATATATATATACAGTGACGGAGCCAAGGATGGAGATATGCTGGGCCCAAATAAAATATAAATTTCACAAAAATTTTCATATCAAAACTAAATAAAAAAA
>JANITW010000006.1:13926984-13939197 GCA_027564335.1 Erythroxylum williamsii | reverse complement strand
AAAAAAGTGTCATACCTTTAAAAATAACCACATTGCCTTCTTATCATCCTCAGAAATCTCTTTCCAACTAGAGACACGAAGTGGCGCAAGTTGCCGAATGCATATAGTAACTTCCGACTTAAAAAGGCTAGCATGCTTACCACATACCTTATAATATGGAGGAGGAAATTGAACATCAATGTGTTTTCCTTCAGCTTTCTTCTTGGCAAGTCTAGCATTAATTGTTAGTCCTCGTCCACGTTTTTTAGAATTTACATTTCCTATTTAAAAAACTAAAATTAATATATATATAAAATATTATATTAAAAATTTAAATGTACAATGAAATAATTTCGAAGATCACATTACCGGTACTAATAACTTGTCCTTCTAGGCTAGGCGCATTATTTGAAGTTTCAATCGCAACGCCAGACTGTTGATTAAGAGCCTCTATAGCTTCTGACTCCTCTACCATACTACGTTCATTTTGTTCATTATCCATATTTGATAAAGATCTACCATTGTTAACCATCTTGCGGTTTTGCATATAATTACCAATTTTAACCATCTTGCACTTTTAAAAATAAACACATATTAGTAACAAGCAACATAAGTACTTAAAACAGATTGTAAGAGAACACTTGTTCTTCTGTAAGTTTCCTAGTATGCTATGACCAAGTGTAATTTCATAGGGATAAAAATAATTAACAGAAGATATTGAAATATTGAAGAGCTAATGGACAGATATTAAAAGTGCAACTTTCTTAACAGTGCAATTTCATAGGGATAAAAAAACGAAAAGCAGAAAAGTTTGTGTACTTAAATAGTTACAACTATTTCATATTACAAAAAAATGAACTAACTGGCATATGGGAATTAAAAAGGTGGACATCAACTAGAATTCTCTCCTTATCTTGATTGTTCCTCTTATTATTAAATCTTGTTTCATGATGAGTGGTAGAGGCTACTTTTACTTTCTTGGTCACCTTAATGATCACAGGTACTAGGGTTTCAAAAACATTTTTACATGCGTAAATAAAGAAGGATGTCTTACAATGATTAAATTTAGATATGAAAAATTAGAGATTGTCAAATTCAGCAAAACCTATTCAAGTATCTTAGCATACCAAGTATAAAGAAATTAATCTTCTGGGAATGCCAACCTTTGTTCAGTGCACTTAATAAGAGAATTGACAGCTAGCAAAATAAGTTCATACATAAAGAATGTAGCTTTGATCTTAGTTCTTAACATAACCTCTAGAGCTATTGTCTCATGCTGCTAAGGAATTTAGTTAAAGCTATTGAGAAGATAATAAAGAATTTCCTTTAGTTTGGTGATATAAGCAAAGAAGAAGCATCAATGGTGAAATGGTAAGATATTTCTATTCCAAAGCAAGAAATGAGATTGGGGTTTGTTTAATCATCAAGATGATCTAAAAATTGTTCAATCACAAAGAATTCATATGGTAAGATTGATGGACTCTCAATATTTAAAAGGCAATTTGAGTAGATGGTGTAGCAGTACGAAATGATACCAGTTTAACACTGTTCATGTAACAAATCAATGGTTACTCCAGTCAAGTTCTAAATATGAAATATATTACTACACAGTTGAGGGAATAAGTCTGCCATGATATAGCCTCATGATGTGAAAATGTAATTAGATACAAATTCGTAACTCAGTTTAGGAAAAGTTGTCCAACCTCCAAACTCCAAACATAACTACTGATATCTAACTACTAACATCACTAACTACTAACAGATGCAGCAACTAGCAAGTGTATAAAGATATGAACTAACAGATGCTGCAACCTTCTATCTATTGTAGATACCAACAATTGAGAATTTAGCTAAAAATAGCTACCAACAATTGAAGATAACGGCATAATTTTCATGAAGGCATGCAGTCAGATTAATTGCAACGATACAGTATACTCACGAAATAAGGAAAAATTGTGCAGTATTTGAGCTGAGGAATTGGAATGAAGCAGACTGGAGAGGTGCGCAGATTACTGTAGTAAAGATATGGGAAGCACCGAAGCAAAGTGGACAACTGCGAATATATTTATTCACAGACGACCGTTCACGATTCATCTTCTTCCACCATCTTTACTGTTTAGTTATTACTAATAATTCATTTGAGCTGTCACTATTAAATGGTAATTGTTTGTGTTGGGAGACACAAACACGCAGGAACGCTGGAAGCATGAAGGCAGCGGAAAAACGACGTAGCTGAGGAGAGGAGAAACGACGTAGCTGAGGAGAGGAGAAACGACGTAGCAGCACGTGGCTCAGTTACTGACGCACAATGGAGAAGAAAAACGCAGGCGTTTAGTTGCGTGTCAGTTATGTAGAGGTGGAGCAAAAATTAAACAAGGAAGAGAGGGGGCGATCTGTTGAGCGACCAGCTGAGCACCGGAGCACCGGAGCACCGGAGGAGTGGAGACAGGCGTTAATTAATTCACGAAAACCCAGAAGTTTGGTGAGGCTGCTGTGACAGAGGCTAGATTATTCATGGGTGACAGTCACGACAAAGACACAAGGTATTTTCCCTCTCTCCCTCTCTCTCTCTCTCTATATATATATACATCGTCAGATTTGTTGAAGGCTAGATTATTCATGGGTGTCTTCTCCATTTTGCGCTTGTTGGGTTATTCTTGGTCAGATTTGTTGAAGTATAGAAATTCGAACTCTGTTTTTTAGCTCATAATACTACAAATGTAAATGTTATAAATAATATAGGTATTTCGCCTAAATTAAGTTATGTAAAAGTTAATTCTTTTTTCCTGCTACAATTCCCTTTCCTTTAACTATGATTTGTTTACCATTACCAATTCTGACTTCGATATTTGTTATCTGTCCAGATCTCTGACAGATATGCATACTGAGAAGTTTATATGCAAATGACCTTATTTTGTTGACAAGTCTGAGAAGTTTATATGCTGAGAAGTTTATATGCAAATGACCTTTTACTAAGAAGTTTATATGCAAATTCCAAATTTCAAATGAACTTATACTGAGAAGTTTATATGCAAATGACTTTTATGCATACTGAGAAGTTTATATGCAAATGACCTTAAACTGAGAAATGACCTTATGCAAATGACCTTATACTGAGAAGTTTATATGCAAATGACCTTTATGCATACTGAGAAGTTTATATGCAAATTACCTTAAACTGAGAAGTTTATATGCAAATGACCTTTATGCATACTGAGAAGTTTATATGCAAATGACCTTATACTGAGAAGTTTATATGCAAATTCCAAATGATGAATGCTGATTTCAAGTTTATGATTAAGGATAAAATTTCTGGTGAGATAGCAACAAACTGATAACAAACTGTAATGATGTTATCCCATTAAGAGTGAATCTTTGAATTAACGTGGGGGAAAATAAGATCCTATAAAGATAGAGAAGTCACAAAGTTTCTGAATAAACATAATGTGAGTAGAGATGCAAAAACAGAAGGTACTAAATGGGGCAACATGAAAGCTACCAATTGGTGAGATAAGTGAATGTATGGAGGGGTTGTAGGCAAACTTTTATTAAAAAAATTTAAATTCATAAGTTGCTGCTTATCTAATCTCTTAAGGCTAGTATTTGTTTAAGTTCCCTATCTTATAGAGTTCCCTATCCTAGCAAGTTCTGTGTCATATTTTGCTAAACCCATTCAATTAATTTGTATTGTAGGACAATGATGATTGACAAAACTTGGATGGAAATTTCTAATAGAGCATTGCCACAATATGAAAAAGGAGTTAATGAATTTATAGATTTTGTATGTAGACATTGTGATGAAGGAAGAGCAGTTCGGTGTCCTTGTAAAAAATGCAACAATAATTTATTTAGGACAACTCAATCGATTTATGAACATCTTATGTTAAATGGGATAAACAGAAGCTACAAGCAGTGGTACCATCATGGAGAGGTTCTACAATATTTTTCTGATGACGAAAATGATAGTAATCAGAGTAATAAAAGTGAAAATGATGATGGAATGCGTGATATGTTACATGATATTGCGAGGGATAGTTCTTATGATCTAAATGAAGAAGCTAATGATTCTATCAGAGGTGGCCCCACCAGTCCAAATAAGGAAGCTACAAAGTTTTATAGATTATTGAGAGAATTGGAGCAAGACTTATATCCTGGCTGTGAGGAATCTTCCACGCTATCATTCATTGTTGAATTATTGAATTGGAAATGTCTTTACGGGATTAGTGCAAACGCAGTTGATGGAATGCTTCAAATAATGAAAAGATGGTTTCCTAAAGGTAATAAATTTCCTAGCTCATATATTGATTGTAAGAAAATTTCTCAAGATATAGGGCTTTCATATAAGAAGATAGATGCTTGTATAAATGATTGCATACTTTACAGAAATAAATATGAGAATGCTCAATCTTGTCTAACATGTGGTGACTATTAATGGAAGAATAATGGGAAAATTGGGAATATGATTAATAAGTATGATCATAGGAAAAAGATTCCGCAAAAAGTCATGCAATGTTTTCCATTAACTCCTCACTTGCAAATATTATATATGTCCTCTAATTTTGCTAAAGATATGAGATGACATAAGGAAAAACCGTGTCTGAATGAGTTTATGGGATATCCAGTGGATTCTCTAACTTGGAAAAGTTTTGATACCATGCACCCCTTTTTTGCAGTAGCCCCATGTAATGCTGGACTTGGTTTAGCAAGTGATGGTTTTAACCCATTCAGGAATATGAGCACTTCTTATAGTGTATATCCAGTTATGTTAGTTCCTTATAACCTTCCATCATGGATCTACATGAAAGATCCTTATTTCATGATGTTACTTTTGATTCCTGGTCTGAAAGCTCTTGGAAATGATATTGATGTATACTTAGAGCCATTGATTGACGAGTTGAAATTCCTTTAGTAGATAGTTGTAGAGACATATGAATCATTTTTAGAGAGTAATTTTCAATTACAAACAGCTTTATTATGGACCATAAATAATTTTCCAGCTTATAATAATTTATCAGGATGGAGCACCAAAGGCAAGTTAGTATGTCTTGTTTGCAATCTTGAAACGTCTTCTTGCAAGCTTCAAAATGGATGTAAAACATACTATCTTGGTCATCGTCGCTTCTTACCAACTAATCATTTGTGGAGGAAAAATGCTAAAACATTTGATGGTACCAAAGAAAATCGAAGCGCACCGAAACAATATTAAGGGATGATGTTGTTAAACAATATAATCATATTTTTAGGTGAAGTTTGATTGATTTTAAATTATGTGTATATTTTATTTGTGCCCTTTTTTTCTTATTTCTATTATTTTCATTAAATAGGTGAATTTTGGAAAGATTGTAAGGAAAAGAAAGCATGGAGATGCTTTATTACTCGGAAATTGGAGAAAAAAGAGTATTTTCTTTAAACTCTTATATTAGAGAACACTTAAGTCACGACATAATCTGGATGTCATGCAGAACAGTGAGGGGAAAAAAGGATACTACAAATACTCATTTTGATTTAGAATGTATGGTATACATCCTAGCTTTATGCAACTCCCACAAGTGATGGTAGATATATGTTTCACCCTGCATGTTATACACTGTCTAAAGCTAAAAAACAAGCATTTTGTCAGTTCTTAATTGATCTAAACATTCCAGATGGCTATTCTTCCAATATTTCTCGATGTGTTAGTCTTACTAAATGCAAAGTTTTGGAATGAAATGTTACGATTGTCATATATTTCTTCATCGATATCTCCCTTTGGCTATACGTGGGTTGCTAGGTAAAGAGGTGTGCGAAACATTACTTGAGTTATGTGCTAAATTTCTGCATTTTGATGATTCAGAGAGACTTGAAAATCAATTCCTTTTACACTTTGTAAATTAGAGAAAATTTTTCCTCCCTCATTTTTTGACATAATGGTGCATTTAGCCATTCATCTTGTCAATAAGGCTAAATTGTGGGCCAGTATAATATCGATGGATGTATCCTATAGAACGATATTTGCGTAGGCTTAAATCATATGTGAGAAATAAGGCCCGTCCAGAAGGATCAATTGCTGAGGCATAAATTGTGCAAGAATGCATGCATTTTTGTTCAAGGTATTTGCATGGAACTGAAAATAGGTTGAATCGTGTTGGAAGAAATGATGAGGGAAGTGATGCTCATTCTTATTCTGGGTTTCAAGTTTTCTCACAAGTTGGTAGGCCTTTGCTAAAAAAAAAATATGATGAGTTGAGCTTAGCTGATTGGGCTCAAGCTAAAATGTATGTACTAGAAAATTGTGAAGAAATCAGAGAGTTTGAGGAGTAAGTTCTCTTAACTTTTGAAGTTAGTTATTTTACATAATTTGTTTTATGGTTTATATATTCTTGAAGTAACTACTAATATTTTACTTATTTTTAATATGAATCATACATAAACAAAACTTAAGAGGGAGGATACTAGAAATGTAGAAAGAAGTTATAAAAAAGAATTCTATTAGTGGTTCAAGAAATATGTAAATACTACACATATATTACAAATATATTTTCACCTATAACTTTTTATAAATTATAATTTATATAATATAAATATTTAATTCTCATTACTCATTATAGGTCACCGGATTGCATGATAAAGGAAGTGAAATGGTTAGTGTTCAATTATTGCATTTAGCTTATGGGCCAGATAAGCAAGTTTATCAATATAAAAGCTTCCTCATTAACGATTGGAGGTTTAATGCAAAGGATAGATATTTGCAATTGAAATCACAAAATAGTGGAATTTTTGTAAAAGATGATGTGAATACAGGCAATTTACATTATTTTGGTGTTTGGACAGATATAATACAATCAAATTATCATGGGGAAATAGTATCATTTTATTTAAGGCTGACTTGTGGGATGTGTATCCTGGAGGTGGATATAAGGTTGACAACTATGGGGTTCCTATGGTAAATGTCATGTGCAAGTTGAAAACTGATGAACCATATGTTTTAGCTTCTCAAAATGAGCAAGTTTACTATGTAAGAGATATTAAGGAGCCCAATTGGCAGGTTGTTGTCAAGACAAAGCCTCGTGACGTGTATAATCTTCCTAATGATGATATAGGATATGAGCCATGCCAAAAAAATGAAAATTTTGGCTTTACACTTCACGAATCTACTTTAGAGGATGATAATAAACAATATCTTTGGATAGATCTGATCTACATGTTGCAACTTTTGAAGGAAATTTGTTAAATATTGATGCTATGAGTGTTGGAGAAGATGACAAAACTGATTATAATGAAGATACTTTTATGGATGATGATGAAACAAATTCAAGAAATTAATATGAGGAAGGTGAAGATGACAATTACTGAGTGTAAAATCATGAGCGTAAACTCCTCAATCTTCATGATTTAATCCAAATAAATTCTAGATGAAATTTGTTTGTCAAAATAGTGTAAATGATTTTTTTCTTATAAGTCAAAATGAAAATCCACTACTTATAGTTACTGACTTCTTGTGAATCCTACTTGCCCTATGGATCATATCTGACAATTACACTAGCCTGCCAGATGAGTCTAAATGACATACTCTTCACTTGGTTGATTGATTGGCATTTATTCCTTTCAGTTTGGGGTATATACTATACCAAGAGGTGGAAGAAGAGTAAGGGAAATTTGCAACAACTTTGCATGTGAATTCTTGCTTCGTATCACTTCATTCTTTGAATATTAAGCAAATTTAAAGGGCTTCAGACCTTACCTTAGTTATCAATTGTTTGTTATAAATATCAGAAGGCTAAATGACTTTGCTCTAAACATCCACAATCAATCCTTTGCTTCTAGTTTCTTCATTTTGAGATTGTTCAAGCAATCTGTGACCTTGCCATAACTTAGTTCAATTTCACCCCTGACGCTTCATTTGAAAATATAAATTAGAACTTTCACGATTTTTGTGAGGCCTTCTTGCTGTCACTATCGTGTCTCATATTGTTGTATTGTTTGTTACTAAAATTACAAATAGTAGTGCACATAGTGACAGTTTGGTTGTTGTGACAATATTAAGTAGACATTAACTAGTTTAATTTTTTATTAAGAAAAGTTTTCGTCATAGCAAGTACATAGGCTTCTAGTAACAAAACTTAGTGATAAAAGAAAAATTGACACTATTAATAAATTAATAACAACAATTTAATTGTGAAGTTATTAAATTGTCATAATTTCCATAGTATTATTGTCACAAACAAATTCATCACAGTTAATCCAAATAATAATGCCAATCAATTGTTTTGTCATAACAAACATCGTATCTATAACGAAATAATACTTAGTCAAAAAAATTATCACTAAATTACGAATAGTTGGTTATTGTGACGATATTAAGTACACACTAATTAATTGAATATTTATTGATAAAATTTTTTTTCACAACAAGTAAAATATTATGTGATGATTAACCTTTTTCTAACAAAAAGAAATAAATATTAGTTATCAAACTATGTTTTGTCACAACAAATAAAAAATATTAGTTACCAACATATGTTTTTGCCACAATTAGAATTTATTCTTGCCAAAATTATTTTGGCACCAAATTTCAAACGTTTTGAGTGACAAAACTTAATAATAAAATAAAATATAACATTATTAAAATAGTAATAGTGACAATTTAATTGTGAAGGATACTAAATTACCACAATTACCATTTTATTAGTGACAAAAAAATAAATCATCACAAATAATCATAAGAAATAGTGTCCAATAATTGTCTTGTCACTAAAAGCACTCGTATTTGTGATGACAAAAAAAGTTAGTCACAAAAAAGTCACTAAATTATAAATAGTTATGAGCATAATTATAGTTCGGTTATTGTGACAATATAAAGTAAACACTAATTAAATGAATATTTATTGACAAAACTTTTTTGCCACAATAAGTAAAATATTGTGTGACGATAAACTGCTTTGTCACAACAATAAAAAATTATTAGTGAACAAACTATGTTTTTTCACAACAAATAGAAAATATTAGTTACTAACTTATGTTTTGTTACAATTTCAATTAATGCCTGCCAAAATTATTTTGGCTCAAAATTGCATAGGCTTTTAATGACAAAACTTTGTGATAAAAGAAAATTTTGACACTATTAATATATTAATAGCAATAACTTAATTTTGAAAGATACTAAATTGTAACAATTACCATTATATAAATGACAGAAAAATAAATCATCACATATAATCCAAACAATAATGTCAATCAATTATTTTGTCACAAAAAACCTCATATTTGTGACAAAACAAAGATTAGTTACAAAAAATTGTCACTAAAAGTCTTAACTCTTGTAGTGAGGAGTGAATTTCATAGTGGGAATTTTCAAATATGGACTAATTTCTTAATTTTGTAAGTTAGTTTCTGTCAAGTTCTTAATCAAGTTTAAGTAACAAAGAACAAAACAAAAAGAAATGAGATATAATATTTTTACATGGAAAATTTCCCCGATTTGATAGAAAGAAAAAAGTCATGAATGTAGGATTTTCAAATAATTATACTCATAAGAGTTCAGCCTTTAATAATATCCACAAAACGAGTTGATAGAACTTTACAATTATTATAAAAAGGGTTAAACAAGAAGTGCTAGCTCCCTTGAAGTCTAAGCCTATTTATAATATATTCTAAACATTTTAGTAATTTAATTGAAATAAATAAGACACAATATCTTATATTAATCCTTGTTTATTAAATATATCATATTTAATCATTTTCAAACTTTCCAAACAAGTCCAAATTGATTAAAAAATCCTTTTTAGTTGATCTATTAGGTTCCTTAATATGTTGACAATAAATATAAATTATAACCATAAATTATATTTAGGATTAGATAAATTAAACTCCTTTAATTTATCTTCAATTCTCTAATTAAGCAATTTATATACATAGATCAAGATCAATATCTCACAATGCATCATAACCATTTGATGTTTAGGAATGACAAAGTTGTTTTGACTAACCTTACCTTGGTTGAAGATTTCTTGAATTAATACTAATTAAGAATAATGAAACATTTTCTCTATTCACTTTAGGATGATAGATCATGTATTGATCACTTAGCATCTTCCATATAGTTATGCTATAAACAATGATTACTGACTGAGCTACCCTTGATTAGAATATGTCATATATAGTATCAAAATATAAAGATTCTTACAAGAGATACTTTGGTGATTTCAAGTTAAATACCTGCGCATTTGTTTAAGTATTTTCATATTTTAGTTTATGAGATTGACTATTTCATTTATAAGAAAGAAACATAATATTTGTGAATCTTTTTATGTTCTATTAATATACAATTTTAATATAACAATGACTCGAAATAATTTAAGGATAATATGTAAATGTATTATAAATCTCATTATTATGATTTTATCATAATTTCATTTGTAATGTGCATTTATCTCAAAAACTTTATCATTTATATCTAAATATGTATAAGATAAAGAATAACATTAAATAATTATGTCACCAAATAAAGTTAACAACACTTATTAAGTATCTATACTAAGAGCGAATGGGATGGACTACCATGGAATCGATCCCTTTCGTCCATTTAATCCGGCGGCTTATATTCTTTTTCTTCTTCTTCTTTTTTTTTTCTATTTATTGAATGTTATGTCTTCGCGCAATATACACGCAATCTTCTAACCCAATCTTCTGATGCAATATTTTGTGCTGTGGTCAGTTTTTCTCCTTCTTTTTCTATTTATTGAATGTTGTTTCTTCGCGCGATATACACGCAATCTTCTGACCCAATCTTCTGAGGCAATATTTTTTCAGGCGACCATGCACGCAGCCGCGCAATGCATGCCGTTGTGACTGCTTATATGTGTTCATATCTGTTCATTCATGTTGTGTCCTTTCTCTATCTTTGTTTTTCCTCTCCGCCCTTGCCTTCCTCTGCTTTCTCCAGCTGTGGTTGTCGTAGCTATTGTTGCTGTCGAAAGAATATCAGTGGTTTCCTCTATTACTTGTAAATCTTCTTTAAGCTTTTTTTGGTGTGTACAGATGTTTTTGGAGTGTGTCTCCAGCTTTAGTCAGTTTTCTTTTTTGCTCATCTTCTCTTATCTTTGTGACAGTGGTCGTGGTTGTCGTAGCTGTTATTGCTGTCGACTGTTGTTGCTGTCGAAAGAGTATCAGTGTTCACTAACTCGACATCGGATGTTGTATCTTGAACCTAGCATAAGGTTGTTCAGCAACTCGACGTCGGATGTTGTAACCGCTTCGTCTCAGTTTCCAGTTGCTCTTAGTTTTCGCTTCATGTTACTTTTATTCCTCTGTTACATGTAAATCTTCTTTAAGCTTTTTTTGGTGTGTATAGATGTTTTTGGAGTGTGCCTCCAGCTTTAGTCAGTTTTCTTTTGTGCTCATCTTCTCTTAGCTTTGTGACAGTGGTCGTGGTTGTCATAGCTGTTGTTCCTGTCGACTGTTGTTGCTGTCGAAAGAGTATCAGTGTTCACCAACTCAACGTCAGATGTTGTATCTTGAACCTAGCATAAGGTTGTTCACCAACTCGACGTCGGATGTTGTAATTGCTTCGTCTCAATTTCCAGTTGCTCTTAGTTTTCGCTTCATGTTAGTTTTATTCCTCTGTTACTTGTAAATCTTCTTTAAGCTTTTTTTGGTGTGTACAGATGTTTTTGGAGTTTCGTTGTTGTTGCTGTCGACTATTGTTGCTGTCGAAAGAATATCAGTGTTCACCAACTCTTGGCCTATAGCAGACTTGGATATGAGAAGATTTATCATGTTGTCATCCTGAAAAAGGATGGCTCAAATAAAGAAGACGTAGTGGAGACTTGGATATGAGGAGATTTATCATGTCTATCAGTGTTCACCAACTCCACGTCAGATGTGTTTGCACCCAAGGCCAACTCGACGTCGGATGTGATCCCACCCTTGGCCAACTCCACGTCGGACGTCGGATGTGTGAATCAATTTTTGGGTAACACTCTGAAGTATCTTTGTCTATAAAGAAGACGTAGTGCAGACTTGGATATGAGGAGATTTATCATGTTCTTCATCGTCAGTGTTAGTCCATATTCTATGGCACAAACTTGGAGCACCTACATTCAGGGGAGAAAAATCTGAAAAAGGATGCCTCAAACAAAGAAGGCGTAGTGCAAACTTGGATATAAAGAGATTTATCATGTTGTTCATCGTCAGTCTCAGTCCATATAGCAGCTACTTGTGATCCAATAGGAAGATTGTAAATGCGTTGACCAAGAT
>JANITW010000006.1:13910248-13924859 GCA_027564335.1 Erythroxylum williamsii | reverse complement strand
TATAGTAGAATTAATAAAAAGAAAAAATTTCATTTAACTACAAATACCTTACTACTCGAAGAATGCAGCAAAGAATAAGCAGGGGACCTTTAAAAATTAGAGTATACATGCAGTCAGAACATAGAAAGGAGAATTCGATCTATTCACGTTAATAAATAATATAGCAGAATTTCTACAATAAATTTATTTAAGCTAAGAATATATACCTTAGTACTCGAAGAATGTAGCAGAGAATAAGGAGGTCTTACAAAAATGGAGTATAAATGCAGTCAGAATGTAGGATGGAGACTTTGATAAGTAAAAGAAGAGGGTAGTTGAGAGAAATAAAGTTTCGGTCGAGAAAATGTTTCAGCGGTTATGGTAGATTTGCTTTAAGGGTTAAGACAGCAGAAGAAAAGGTAAGATCCAACAAACAATATGTGGGACAAATATGATTACAAACCATTTAAATAACTATAGTAGAATTAATAAAAAGAAAAATTTTCATTTAACTACACATACCTTACTACTCGAAGAATGCAGCAGAGAATAAGCAGGGGACCTTTAAAAATTGGAGTATACATGCAGTCAGAACGTAGAAAGGAGAATTCGATCTATTCTAATTAATAAATAACTATAGCAGAATTTCTATAATAAATTTATTTAAGCTAAGCATATATACCTTAGTACTCAAAGAATTCACTTGAGAATAAGGAGGGGGCCTTACAAAAATGGAGTATAAATGCAATCATAATATAGAACGGAGAATTTGATAAGTAAAAGAAGAGGGTAGTTGAGAGAAGTAAAGTTTTGGTCGAGAAAATGTTTCAGCGGTTACGGTAGATTTGCTTTAAGGGTTAAGACAGCAGAAGAAAAGGTAAGAAGTTAGAATTTAAAGGTGTCAGTGGAGGGCATGCAAGGGATCAAATTTCGATGTAAATTATTAGAGAAAATGATTGTAGAAGGTCAATCTGTGAGAAAGAAGAGTAAAGGCAAGCAATGATAGTAATTTCCGAAGAAGAGAAAAGGATTGTAGAAGGTCAACCGGTCAGGAGTAGCACGTGTATAATAATTAAAAACGTGGATAAACAAGTTGTTTGATTTGATAGTTCATACATTTTGAGGGTTAGCATGTCTTTCCTTGCCACAAGTAAAAAATGACGACGGTGTCGAGAAATGTATCAGCTATGAATTGAAGGTCTCCAGAAATCTATCACCTATGAATTGAAATGTCAATCTCTATTCTGGTGCTCTTCTTCTCTAATTCTCCTCCTCATGTTCGCTTACTTCTTCAATACGTTTTTGAACGTCAATCTCTATTTTGGTGCTCTTCTTCTCTAATTCTCCTCATGTTTGCTTACTTCTTGAATACGTTTTTGGTGCCACAAGTAAAAAATTATGACGATCTCCAGAAATCTATTACTTATGAATTGAAATGTCAATCTTTGTTTTGGTCCTCTTCTCTAATTCTCCTCATGTTTGCTTACTTCTGCAATACGCTATTGGTAGTGTTTGACATTATTATAGCAGCTAGAAGATTATACCTATTAATTGAAACGTCAATCTACGTGGCAGAAGAAATCTGTGCAGTTAAATAGGAGAAGATTGTTAAGTCAAAACAACTTTACATAAATGATTTCGATGAAGTACAAATAATGATGAAAAAGCAGACAATGAAAAATACACGAAGAAAAG
Source organism: Erythroxylum williamsii (assembly GCA_027564335.1). NCBI lineage: Eukaryota > Viridiplantae > Streptophyta > Magnoliopsida > Malpighiales > Erythroxylaceae > Erythroxylum > Erythroxylum williamsii. Next base: position 13,923,185 of record JANITW010000006.1, on the reverse strand, counting down.
CAGACGGAAGCTATTGAAAAGAAAACGGAAGCTGAAAAGCAGATCAAAGGAAAAGCAGATGGAAGCAAAAGCAAATGAAAGCAAAATAATGGAATAAAAACAGACAGAAGTTGAAAAGCAGACGAAAGAAGAAAAGCAGACGGAAGTTGAAAAGAAGACGAAAGCAAAAGCAGACAGTAGCTGAAAAGCAGACGAAAGAAGAAAAGCAGACGGAGTTGAAAAGCAGACAGAAGTAAGACGATCAAAGTAGGACGATCAAAGTTAGACGAAGCGAAAGTAAGACGATGTCGAAGTAAGACGATAGAAGTGAGACGATAGAAGTAAGACGATCAAAGTAAGACGTTGAAAAGCAGAGGAAAGAAGAAAAACAAACGGAAGTTGAAAAGCAGACGAAAGCAAAAGCAGATGGAAGCTGAAAAGTAGACAAAAGAAGAAAAACAGACGGAGTTGAAAAGCAGACGGAAGTAAGATGATCAAAATAGGACGATAAAAGTTAGACGAAGCGAAAGTAAGACGATATCGAAGTAAGACGATAGAAGTGAGACGATAAAAGTAAGATGATCAAAGTAAGACGTTGAAAAGCAGAGGAAAGAAGAAAAACAAACGGAAGTTGAAAAGCAGACGAAAGCAAAATCAGACGGAAGCTGAAAAGCAGATGAAAAAAGAAAAACAGACGGAGTTGAAAAGCAGACGGAAGTAAGACGATCAAAGTAGGACGATAAAAGTTAGACGAAGCGAAAGTAAGACGATGTCGAAGTAAGACAATAAAAATGAGACGATAGAAGCAAGACGATCAAAGTAAGACATTGAAAAGCAGACGAAAGAAGAAAAACAGACGGAAGTTCAAAAGCAGACGAAAGAAGAAAAACAGACGGAAGTCCAAAAGCAGACGAAAGCAAAAGCAGACGGAAGCTGAAAAGCAGACGAAAGAAGAAAAATAGAAGGAAGTTGAAAAGCAGACAGGAGCAAAAGTAGACGGAAGCAAAAGTAGACGGTGAGCCATACTTGAGAGAAAAATAATTTTGCAAATTATGTAGAGCTATTTTACTGTAACAAAGCTAAAAAATTGACTTAAGAGGAGAAAGCAGACGGAAGCAAAAGGAGACGAAAGCAAAAGCAGACGATGAGCCATACTTGTGAGAAAAATATTTACCAAATTATGTAGAGCTATCTTACTGTAACAAAGCTAAAAAAATGACTCTGTCAACTTCTCTCAACCTTTATCTCTCTTATCTTTCAAAGTTTAGGTAATAATTGTTTGACTGAAGTTAAGAGGAGAAAGGTTTCAAAGTTTAAATATAGACGTATCAGTGGTCCGTCTGACATCTGAAAGAAAGACAGAGTTACAAATATGCGATGAAATGTTATTATGATTATATATGTAAATATAATAAGAAGTAAACATATTAGTGATTCGTTTTATTTAATATATTTATGTAAATAGTATGATTCCTATTAGGTATAATTAAATTTTTGCCTTAAAACAGAGGTATATTAACTTGAAAATCGTGTGAAATCGTTCAAAAGACACCACAATATGACATAAAAAGTTTATGAGAATCTGAGTTTTTTCCTATTACGATGGAATTCTGTGGTGGGCTGTGTATGTAATTGTCGCCTACATTCGGTGTTGCCGATCGACTTATCCATTTGATATCCATTTTATCGTCTGACTTTCACTCCGTCTTACTTTTATATTGTCTTACTTTCACTTCGTTTTTACTTTTAAAAATAACAAGAAGCGATATGTCAGACGAACTGAAAACCGAGACGAAGCAGTTACCATATTATGCAATCTAATATTACAATTCTTGAAGATACAATCTTGGTCAACACATTTACAATCTTCCTATTGTTTGCACTATGCCTTCTTTATTTGAGGCATCCCTTTTCAGATTTTATCGTCTTACTTTCACTCCGTTTTACTTTTATATCGTCTTACTTTCACTTCGTCTTCACTTCTATCATCTCACTTTCACTTCGTCTTTACTTTTAATCTTTACTTTTAAAAATAATACGAAGCGATATGTCAGAAGAACTGGAAACCGAGACGAAGCAGTTACCATATTATGCTATCTAATATTACAATTTTTCAAGATACAATGTTGGTCAACGCATTTACAATCTTCCTATTGGATCACAAGTAGCTGTTATATGGATTGAGACTGACGATGAACAACATGATAAATCTCCTCATATCCAAGTCTGCACTACACCTTCTTTGTTTGAAGCATCATTTTTTAGATTTTTCTCCCCTGAATGTAGATGCTCCAAGTTTGTGCCATAGACATGATAAATCTCCTTATATTCAAGTCTGCACTACGTCTTCTTTATAGACAAAGAGACTTCAGAGTGTTACCCAAAAACTGATTCACACATCCGACGTCCGATGTGGAGTTGGCCAAGGGTGGGAATACATCCGACGTCGAGTTGGCCTTGGGTGGGAACACATTCGACGTGGAGTTGGTGAACACTGATAGACATGATAAATCTCCTCATATCCAAGTCTCTACTACGTCTTCTTTATTTGAGCCATCCTTTTTCAGGATGGCAACATGATAAATCTCCTCATTTCCAAGTCTGCTGTAGGGCACGAGTTGGTGAACACTGATATTCTTTCGACAACAACAACAGTGGACAGCAACAACAGCGAAACTCCAAAAACATCTGTACATACCAAAAAAACCTTAAAGAAGATTTACAAGTAACAGAGGAAAAAAAGTAACATGAAGCGAAAATTAAGAGCAACTGGAAGCTGAGATGAAGCGGTTACAACATCCGACGTCGAGTTGGTAAACAACCTTATGCTAGGTTCAAGATACAACATCCGACGTCGAGTTGGTGAACACTGATACTCTTTCGACAGCAACAACAGTCGACAGGAACAATAGCTACGACAACCACGACCACTGTCACAAAGATAAGAGAAGATGAGCAAAAAAGAAAACTGACTAAATCTGGAGACACACTCCAAAAACATCTGTACACACCAAAAAAAGCTTAAAGAAGATTTACAAGTAACAGAGGAATAAAAGTAACATGAAGCGAAAACTAAGAGTAACTGGAAACTGAGACGAAGCGGTTACAACATCCGACGTTGAGTTGGTGAACACTGATACTCTTTCGACAGCAATAACAGTCGACAGGAACAACAACTACGACAACCACGACCACTATCACAAAGATAAGAGAAGATGAGCAAAAAAGAAAACTGTCTAAAGCTGGAGACACACTCCAAAAGCATCTGTACACACCAAAAAAAGCCCAAAGAAGATTTACAAGTAACAGAGGAATAAAAGTAACATGAAGCAAAAACTAAGAGCAACTGGAAACTAAGACGAAGCGGTTACAACATCCGATGTCGAGTTGGTGAACAACCTTATGCTAGGCTCAAGATACAACATCCGACATCGAGTTGGTGAACACTGATACTCTTTCGACAGCAACAACAGTCGACAGGAACAACAGCTACCACAACCACGACCACTGTCACAAAGATAAGAGAAGATGAGAAAAAAAAGAAAACTGACTAAAGCTGGAGACACACTCCAAAAATATTTGTATATACCAAAAAAAGCTTAAAGAAGATTTACAAGTAACAGAGGAATAAAAGTAACATGAAGCGAAAACTAAGAGCAACTGGAAACTGAGACGAAGCAGTTACAACATCCGATGTCGAATTGGTGAACAACCTTATGCTAGGTTCAAGATACAACATCCGAAGTTGAGTTGGTGAACACTGATACTCTTTCAACAGCAATAACAGTCGGTAGCAACAACAGCTACGAAAACCACGGCCACTGTCACAAAGATAAGAGAAGATGAGCAAAGAAGAAAACTAACCAAAGCTGGAGACACACTCCAAAAACATCAGTACACACCAAAAAAAAACTTAAAGAAGATTTACAAGTAACAGAAGAAACCACTGATACTCTTTCGACAGCAACAACAGCTATGACAACCACAGCTGGAGAAAGCAGAGGAAGGCAACGGTGGAGAGGAAAAATAAAGAGAGAGAAAGGACACAACATGAATGAACAGATGTGAACACATATAAGCAGTCACAAGGGCATGCATTGCGCGGCCGCGTGCATGGTCGCCTGAAAAAATATTGCGTCAGAAGATTGGGTCAGAAGATTGCATGTATATCACGTAAAGACACAACATTCAATAAACAAAAAAAGAAGGAGGAAAACTGAACACAGCACAAAATATTGCATCAGAAGATTGGGTCAAAAGATTGCATGTATATCACGCAAAGACACAACATTCAATAAACAGAAAAAAAAGAAGAAGAAAAAGAAAAAGAATATAAGCCGCTGGATTAAATGGACGATAGGGATCGATTTCGTAGTCGTCCATCCCATTCACTCTTAGTATAGATACTTATGGAAAGCCCCTTTGTATGGGTTATCAAACGGAAACTATGGAACGGATCTTCTTTGCTGAGATATGTATTGAAATATCTAGAACTTATACATTGCCTATCTTATGATTGAATAATAATGGTGAATTAGAGAAAACTGTTCTACATGTCTCTTAACTTTAGAAGCCGAATTACACCTCTAACAAATAGGTCCCTACTGGTGGAACCTTTAAAACTGCCTAGCATGAGGAGTTAATGGCCGTTGCATATGGAAATGTTGTATATGAGAAGTAGCTACTAAAGTAATGGAAATATGTGATGCAGAGAATAGTATGCATAAATCTCAGTTTTTGGTGAGAGTAGAAGACTCTCCATAGTTTGTTATTGAAACTGAAAAGAAAGATGAAAAGGCTTTTCAATATTTTGCTATTGCTATCCCTTTTGAGAACAAAACAATGAAAATAGTAGAAGTTAGTAGTCAAGTGAATTTAGAGCTTTAAAAAGGTGGTAAAATAGCCGAACTTTATGCTAGAACTATTGAGTTGACTGAAGAGCATTCACTTACTTCTCTGGATAATGTAGTCACTTCTCCTATACACGAAAGAACAGTGGATCAAATTGAGCTCCATGAGAAGACATAAAAGACTACCATGGTCGCACTGAGCACAAAAGCAGACCAAAGTGCTACTGAAAATCCAGGGGTTGATGATGTTACTTCAGAAACAGAACCTTTCACTCATATGGTTTATGAGATAGTCCAAGTGCAGAAAAACAATCCTAGGAGAAAATCGGTGTGGAAGAAGAAAGCAAAAAAAACCCTAGCCATGAAAGTCCTAGTTTGGAATTCTAGAGGGCTCGATGACCCTCACAATAAATCCCTTGTAAAAGATATGGCGAGGCAGATGAAGCCTTGCATTACTGATCTTTTTGAAACAAAAATTGAGGATCCTCTTTGCCTATTAGGTTCTAAGTTTCTTGGTGCAGAGTGGAGCTTATTTCCATTCATAATGCACATTATAATGGTCATATTATATGTTTATACAACTCGAATATGATTGGAGTATAGGCAGTTGAAGAAACTGATCAATATATCCATTTACAATGTCAATACCGAGGTGTGAAATTTGTTTTTGACTTATCCTTAGTCTATGCTTCTAACTTTGGTTTTCAAAGAAGCAAACTATGAATGGACCTATACTATTTACAACATAATATTCAGCACTCATGGCTTGTAGTCGGAGATTTTAATTGCTTTGTAAACTCATCTGACATAGAAGGTGGAAGAAGGTTGAATCTAGGACTAACAAGGGAACTCACTAGCTTCTTATTGAGTATGGACTTGGTTGATTTAAACACTACAGGTAGATTATTTACTAGGACCAATAATTAGTAAAGTATTCTTCTTATTTGGCAAAATTTAGATCGATCACTTGTTCACTCTATATATTTGACCCAATTTCCTAACGCCTCTGTGCACTTAGGAGAAAATCTACTCTCAGATCATGCGTATATGTTGGTGTAAAGAATTAAACATAATAGAAGCTCCATTTTAGTTCTTCAATGGTATTGCACACATGGATGGATTCACAGAACTAGTCCATAAATGTTGGAATGTAGAGGGTTTTACATCCTAACAGGTGATGCAGAAATTAAAAATGGTGAAAGTTGCCCTTGAAAACTTCATGCATGGGAGAAATCAGAATTTAAATGCTCTTAAGGAGAGTTTGGTTCAAGATAAAAATTGTTAGACTAGTAAAAGTAAGAAAACTACAAGAGTACCATAATGCCCTTAGTCTTTATAATTCTATCCTCAAAGGCTTAGATTCATTGGTTGAAAGAGGGGGACTCCATCATCAAAAATTTCCAATCTTCCTTACTTGTTATGGGAAATGTTAACAAATTTCTAAACTTTACGATGGCAATGGGATGGAATATACTGATTTAAATAGCTTGTAGGGGCTTGCCAAAAACTACTTTATGCAGCTTATAGGAATTGTTGGTACAATTGAGCCAAGTCCAAATGGCTTACGATTTTTAATTGTACTATTGCTCAAGATTTCAAAGATTATATGGTATCTCCATTCACTGAGTATGACATAAGAGGGTACTGTTTAGCCTCCATCCTTCAAAATCGCCTAGGTCTGATAGATTAACTACACTCTTTTTTTCAGAAATCACGGGAAGTTAATTGCAAGCTCTTTACGGAGGTAGTATTAGAATTCTTTGCCTCCTCTAAAATGCTTCAAGAGATTAATCATACTTTCATCTGCTTCGTATCTAAAAAGCAAACTCCTTCGACGATGAATGACTTTAGACCATTTCTTTCTGCAACACTATTTATAAAGTAATCTCCAAACTTCTAGCAGAGAGACTCAAAGTGGCTATCTCAGGAATCATTAATTCTGCATAGGGGACTTTCATCCTTGATAGAAACATAGGCGATAAGATACTTCTCTTACAAGAATTTTTAAAGGACTATAACTCAGGTAAAATCCTCAAAAGCTGTCTACTCAAAATTGATTTCTTCAAAGCTTTCGATATGGTAAGTTGAAGGTTCATATAGATGTGCCTTAAAGCTTTACGATTACCTCATATAGTTGTTAATTAGGTAATGACTTGTATCTAAACCCCCTTTTTGAGTGATCTTGTAAATTGTATTCTAAGCAAACTTTTCAAATTTGCTAAGGGGGTCCCCTATTTCTTTATTTATTCACTCTAGTAATGGAATGCTTGTCAAGACTGATAAGTAAGTTGATCTCATACAATTAAAGATTTCAATTTCATTACAAATATAGTGTGATCAACCTGACTCATCTTATGCTTCTATGTAGGAATGATCCTTATTCTATCAATCTATTGATGAATGTTCTGAACATTTTCTAGAGCTGGTTAGGTCTGAAACTTAACTATGCCAAGAGTAGCCTCTATATATCTGCAAATGTCATGAATATTGCTGAAGTAAGAAGAGTGGTTGTGCTTAATGTTCATTCAACACCTTTTTGCTACTTGGGTGTACCAATCACATCTTCCAAGCTAAAATATCATGATTGCTTAACTCTCACAGAAAGGATTAAATCTAGAATAACTGCTTGGCAAAATCAATTTCTATCTTATGCTGCTAGACTTATTCTTATTATTTCAGGAGAAGGACTATAATAGTTGCTGGCATAGGATTACACATTCATATACTTTTTTTCTAAGTGACGCGTTTTACGTATAATAATAATGCTAATGTTTTTATCAGTTACTTTAAACTTTTTTGATGTATCCAATGTCTTCTTCGTAAATTTCTGCGACAATCCCCTTCCCCTTTACATCCTTGTCCACAAAGTTAACTTTATGGAAACCATTTTTGGAGTTTGAAGATGTACTCCCATGATGCGATCACATTTCCACCGTCTGACCACTGAATTAATAACTGAGTGATGGAACATTTGTTTCTCTTAACCATCCTCCTTCCTAACACAGCTACTAAAATATGTTCGTTGGAGTTTTGTCTTACCCCATATAAGCCTTCTTCAGCCAAGACATAAGGAAAATTGGATGAATAGAAGCTTCTTAGGCTATCTCCAGCTTGTAAGTTACCATTTCCACATATTAAAGGATTTTTTAAGGACTGTAGTATAATGTTAATAGTTTCTGATTGCCTCTTCTTTGTAGAGACTAGAGAGTGTTTCTTATAGGGTTGTAATTTCAATAAAACCAGGTAGCCTACTGCAAACACACGCATTCCGATCTTTTTGAATCGACATATTGCTTCATCATGTTCTATGCCCTCTGTAAATGAAATTTAACATGCTTCTCTATCCTTAAAAGCTTGATCCACTTCCACTATCCTTGAGTCTCCCGTAATATATTTGGGTGTAAACCGATGGAGGATACCTATGTAATACTTCAAAAGGAGTTGTACTGATAGCTGAGTGATATGTCGTATTATACCACCACTTGACCAATGACACCCATTCACTCCATCGTTGTGGTGTCTAATCGTAAAAAACACTGCAATTAAGTTCCTAGAACTTTATTAACAACCTCTATTTGATCGTCCGTCTGTGGATGGTAGGTAGCAGAATACTTTAAATTGAACCTTGTAATCGAAATAATTTCTGCCATAATCTGCTTAGAAATGTAGGATCTCTTTCGCTGATGATGGATTCTAGCATACAATGCAACTTAAAAAGATGGTTGAAAAATAGTTCTGCAATATCTCTCGTATAATACGAATGTTTTATAGGGAGCGTACATCATGAAACGATCAACAACCTCCAGAATAATAGATTTCCCCTTCGACATGAATAGTCCCTTGATGAAGTCTATAATGATCTCCTTCCAGCTACCTTCTGGAATTTTAGTTAGTTGTAAGAGTCCCGGATAAACTGAATTATCGTATTTGTTCTTTTGACGATTCATACACTTCTTCACATAATTCTGAATACCTCTTGCCCTTCCTTTTTAGTATAATGTGTTTTGTAATTTTTTTTTATAGTTATTAGCTCTCCCATATGGGCCCCCATCACATCATCATGACTAATTCTAATTATCTGCTCCCGAAGTGCCTTATTTTCTCCCACCGTAAGTCTTCCCTTACACCGTAGTAGGCCTTCTTTCCATTCATAAGTGTTCGAATTCATAACTCCAAACTCTACCTTCTTAATTATATCTTGTAGCATATGACCCATCTCTTAAGTTTCCTCAATGTTCTCCAACAAGCCTCCTTGCATTTGAGTTACTTATAATGTCAATAACTCTGCATCGGTGATTCTCAAAAGAGGATCTCCTATCACATTCTCTTTCCCAATATGATATTGAGCTTTGAAGTTATAGCCTAGTAGTTTCAGAAGCCATGATTTTTGGAAAGGGGTCAATAAGCATTGCTCCAACAAGTATTTTGAACTTCTATTATTAGTTCTTAGAATTAAGAGTTTGAAACTCAAGTAATGATGCTAATGTTTAATTACTTTTATCACTGCAAAAAAATTCTTTATCATATTTTGATAACCCTTGATGTCTCTAAGATGGTGTTTTGCTAAGGAAAGTAATAAAATGATCCTCTTATTGTAACACAGCCCTATGCCTAATCTATTGGCATTCATTTCTATTACAAATGATTTTGAGAAGTCGAGGACTATTAGTATTGGTGCAGTTATGATTGCTTCTTTCAGTTTTTTGAATGCTATCTTTTCTTCCCATTGCCATTCCCAGTTCCATTCCTATTGAGTTATCTCTCCTTCTTTAATAACTTAGTGGTATTGTAATCAACCCATAGCCTTTCATGAATCTCTGGCAGTATCTTGAGATCCCTAAAAACCTTTTGAGTTCTTTAAGGTTCTTAAGTTCTGGCCATTCTTCAATTGGTGCAGTTATGATTGCTTCTTTCAGTTTTTCGAATGCTATCTTTTCTTCCCATTGCCATTCCCCGTTCCATTCCTATTGAGTTATCTCTCCTTCTTTAATAACTTAGTGGCATTGTAATCAACCCATAGCCTTACATGAATCTCTGGCAGTATCTTGAGATCCCTAAAAACCTTTTAAGTTCTGGCCATTCTTCAATTGTCCTCACTTTCCTTGCATCTGTCCCTAGCCCCTTTTTGAGATGGTGTAGCCTGGATACTCAATCTGCCATGGTCCAAAATCACATTTACTTCCATGTAAAAATAATTGATTATTTCTCAAAGATTGCATTGTAATGGTGATATGTTCTACATGTAATTGTAAGAAGCAGTTATTAATCAGAATATCATAAAAAATACCAAGATGAAACTCCGTAAATATGGTTTAAATAATTTGTTCATCAATCTCTCAAATGTCAAGGGTGCATTCGTTAACCCAAACGACATTATCAGAAACTCGTAATGACTCTTATGTGTTTTAAACATCATTTTTTAGAAGGTCTTCGAATTACATCTGAATATAATGATACCTCAAACTTAAATCTAGCTTAGTGAACTAGCTAGCTCTGTGTAGTTAGTCCAGAAGTTTCTCTATTATTAGTATTGGAAATTTATCCTTGATGGTGTGCTTGTTTAACTAATTATAGTCCATATGCATTTGCCACAAGTTGCCCTTCTTCTTGATAAGGAAGATGGGCGAAGCATATGAATTGTAGCTATGTCTAATGAAAACTTGATTTATCAAGTCTCTTACAGATTGTTTAATAACATCCTTCTACATTCCTAAATATCTACATAGCTTGATATTGATAGATTGAACCCCTTCTTTCAGATGAATATGATAATTATATTTTCGATCTGGTGGGAGTTGATTTAGTTCCTAAAAAATTATTGCAAAATTTGACAGAATCACGTTGATTTTATCAAACGCACTCCATTACTCATCCTTCTCTCATATGGTGCAATTGATATTCAATAGGAAATATCAATTGCATCTTATCCTTTTGAATGCTATAATGTTCTCTAGAACTCCTTGCATAAGATGACTCGTGATCTTCCTCCTTATTTCTATTCAATGTCACCCCCTGACCTTCCAGTTGAATGTTATCATCAATTCCTTGAAATTACATAGTGCATCATTTATTCCTACCAACCAATGGACTCCTAGTACGACATCACACCCTCCTAACGATTGAAATAATGTGTTCAGAGTGAATTGAATCCCTTGCATTGTTTATGTGAAGTTTTCATAACATTATTGACACTCCAACCGTAGTCCCCCACTCATTGTGATAGAAATTGGCTCTATATCTTAAACGTCATAGTCATTCTTATAATCAGTATATGCACAAAATTATGCGCTCTAACATTGTCAACCAGTGTATGGATTACCCTTCTTCTGTGCATACCCACTAACCTTATCTGTTTGAATTCCATATCTCCCAACAAGCCCATCATTTCCTGTATTGAAACATTAGGACAATCAATCTCCCTTTGAGTTTCCTCATACTCCTCCTCATCTTCTTTTGGCGCCACCTTCGCATTGTCTTCATCTTCGGAGATCAGATAAAATTACAATTGATTTTTCTTGCACTTGTGGCCTAGAATGTACTTATCGTCAAACCAAAAATGAGCCATGTTGCTTGCTTATCTTCGAACTCTTTACTACTAAAGTGCTTAGAAGGTTTAAAAGATTTTACTATCAGTGAATGCGTTGTAGGTGTTGGAGTAGGCAGTATTCCATCTATGGTTGAACTTCTATTTTTGTTTTTTGTTTGTTGTAGTATTGGATGTAACATCCCATCACTGATGGGAAGGGTAAATTGGTCAATTGGGACGGGTTAGGAGTGTATAAATTAGTCTCGGCATATTTATGCATAAGAGGGCCTCCATATGCACATAAATTGAAATTTTTGCACATGCACATAATTGTACATGCATTCATGACATTTTCCCGGTATCTGTGTTTATTATGAAAAATGTGTTATTTGTGTTTGAAAAATTAATTGGAGGGGATTTTTGTGTGTTTCATATTTTTAGGGAATTTCAGAAATTTTTCTAGAATTTTTCGGGGTACTTGCCCAGACCGAAAAATTGTCAAGCAACAGATTGATTAAATTTTCGGTACTGAAAATGACTGTCCAATGATACTGGAGAATTAGATACATGATTTTGGGATTTATGACTTTGAGCCGTTGGAATTTTGGGGGGAAACTGGGCTAAAAATTGGAAGAAATTAAGTGAACAAATGAGAGGGTGACATGTGGCAAGTGACATTTGTCACTTGCCTAACATGCCACCTCATATCCTAAGGTTAGTATAAAATGAGTTGTCCACGATGCTTTGGCTTAAAAGAGTGAAAAAGGTGAATTCAAAGGAAAGTTGCTCTCTTATCCGTAGCCTTCTTCCCCTCCTTCTTCTTTGATGGTCTCTCCTACTTGTTCCTCCCATACAAAAGCTTTTATGTCCTATTTGCCTTCTCTCTTTTTGTTCATGAAAAATCCATACCTAAGTCTTTAAAGTTGATGGTCGTGTATGGTTTGGGGGAGGTAGAGAATTTGTGGTTTTTGTGGTCTTGGTGATACAATTGATGATAGTGAAAGCTCAAGTGGGTAAGTTTGTGTTCTTTATTTTTTTTATTAGTAGTTAAATTTATTAAATGTAGTGTTATGTGAACTAATTGCATGGGTTCTTGGTTGAAGTATGATTGATTGGGGATGAATGAGTTTGGCTATGGTATAGGTAAAGTAAGTGTTTTGGAGGGATTTTCATGATGTTAGATAAGTACTTATTAAGGAAAAATTATTGTGTGGTTGCTGCCATTTTTATGGCTAGGTGATTAAGTGGATGACTTGATGAAAGAGTGGCTGATTATCTTGGCCAAATTGCATGCTAGTTGGAGTAGAAGTGGAATTGGAATGAGAGAAATTGGTTGAGTATCAAAGCTGGAAAATTTACTTGGTACATGTTTCAATGTTTTTGTCATAACTAATTTTGTAGGTGTGCAAATGAGGTGAGGTTTGTGTCCAATGAAACTTTGGGATGTTGGCTTCAACTCTGTGTGAAATAGGTGTTGTTAAATTGTAATGTTAGAAGGATGAATTTTTGCATGGAAAGTTTCTGTTTGTAGGGTCTGTGAACAGTACCCGCATATATGACCTGATTACTTTGTTGATTTTTC
>JANITW010000006.1:13883507-13895854 GCA_027564335.1 Erythroxylum williamsii | reverse complement strand
ATCATTTGTTTAATAAACATGTTATCCACGAGCTTCCGAGCTCACCCCCCCTTTCATCCCCATCTCCAGGTATTCGAGCAGGAGATTGGATGAAAGACATCAGGATATCAGCATTTGTATATGTTTTGCATTTCGTGTACTTGATTTAAGATTATTGGAAATGAAATATGGCTTGGAATGCCATTAGAGTATTGTAAGCATTTTGGTTCATAATGTATTTGGATTATGCAATTGTATAAGAATTTGGTTTATGGAAATTAGAAATGTATTTGACTATGGATGGTGTATATTGAATTTGTATGTAAAGTGAATTGAGATATGAATAGAATTGGGATATATATATATTTATATGGATATAGATGAATGTGTTGTTGATGAGATATGGATTGTGATGATTGATGAATGCATTTGAGTATGACAAATGACTGGAAAAAGATTTAGAAATAGGATTGCGTTATGCTGAGATCCCGGACGGAGGGTCCGGTAGATTATGAGTATGTGTGTTTGGTTGAAAGTTATAGAAGTGAGTTTTACTATTTGCAGGTTTTGGATAGGTTATAGTGCAGTCGTTATGCTGCCGGAATCTTTATATGGTAGTATATGGATTTTAAGAAGTTGAATATGAATTTAGAAATGTTATGTGACATGTGTATGAGTTTGTTATGTTAAAGAAGAAGAATATAATGAATAACAAGAATATGATGAAAAAGAAGATTCAAGTGATTTAAGATGTATATGAGATTTGACGAAATGCATAAGATGTGAAAAAAAATGTGCATTGACTTTCGGATAGGTCAGGTTATAAGGGTTTCCAACGCGATCAGTTTTCTATATTCACGCTTCGGATGTCGGGATTTGAAATTTCAGTGTCCATCGATTTATTGGCTTCGCATTTGTATCCGATTGGTATTCGATCCTATTTGCTTCGCAATTGTTTCATTTCATTGATTTGAAATTCCGATTTCGTTTGTTTCGAATCAGTTTCGAACCAATTGTAACATATGCTTTGACTTTCGATTTTCTTTCCGCTTCAAGAGTGGTTATGAGAGATCATGTGCAGTAAGCAGTGGGGTTACGAGTGTTTAGTGTAAGAAGTTGGATCTCAGAAACGGGACCCAACACAAGCACTGTAACATTTCTTTTAACTATTTGCCAATTTCACAATTCATATATTGACAAGTCATTTTGATTCATAAATTTGTATCTGTGTTCAGACATGCAAATCATAATTTGTCACCATTCTAACGGTGTCAAAATCTTACATGTATATTCATACTATACACATATGAGCGATAGATATGCATACAAATAATTTATGTACATGTAAGTTTTCATTGGAACGCATTATGCTCAATCATAAATTTCAATATTCAATTACCAAATTCATATATGTTAATTCATATTTCATTTATTTCTAGGTATTTGAAAATTTCTATACACATTCATAAAGGTTCGCATAAGTTACGGTAGAGATCTGAAACAAAAATAATGTCACAGTCGTGATAGACACTTTCTCTATTCATACCACTACTTGTTCCTTAATATTCATATACAAAACGTCATAATTGGGTTTCTATAGCACTAACAATTAGGCCATTTAGACTTCTAACACATGAGCTATAGACCAAACACACGCTACTTCAAAATAGGGGTGGCATCAGGTCACCATTTTCTATCCAAATTTACAACATCATAAAGCCATAATAAAGTTACAGTCCCTTCTAGAGATGCTTATATTTATGTATTATGTTTCATATGAAACTAAAATCACACAATTTGGAGGTCTATAGGTTGAGTTATGACTCAAATAATGTGACTGACTCAAACAAACCTAAATAGAATTTCACTACATGATACTCTCTTGTCATATTCAACCAATTCTATACAAGATAACACCAAAATTGCACCAAAGTATCATCCCAACAACCATTCCACATCGAAATTAATCTTTTTACACATTCAAATGTACACAAATACAGAAAATAACTAAGTGAAGTTCCAAAACTTAAAATAGCAAAGTAGTTCTTTAATGCTTTTCCTTCTCTTCCTCTTTGACTTTGCTTGAATCACCAAGTGAAAAATGATGGGCTGAAGAAGATGAAATGGGGAGGAGAAAATTTTGAAGTTAAGCCATCAAAGTGTCGTTCATCTCCCCTCTCCCTATGCCTTTTCATGAATTTTATAGTTTTATATACATGTTTCAATCCCATTAGACCATATGTCACAATCCTATTAGCCACATGTTACAATCCCATTGGACCACATGTTACAATACTATTAGACCTTGTGTTAAAATTATATTAGATCATATGTTTACAATTCTATTGGAACATATGTTACAATTCTATTGGGCCATATGTTACAATTCTATTGGACACATATGCTTTAAATCTTATTGGTCCATGAGTTAACCTTAGAAAAATTGCATATTGGTCCTTCTTCTTCCTTTAATTCCCACATTAGCATATAATATTATCAATTTATTTTATTTCCCTATATATGAAGTTTATAATGCCACAAATTTCATGTAATTTGATTAATTATATCGGGAGTTATACCCCAAAAAATATAGGTTATTTGAAAATAAGGATAATAGCCAGAACTCAACTTGAAAACATAATTTTAAACTCTTAAAGGCATAATCAAATTTCAATTCCATCATGAAAGTTTTAGATCTATATCTCCAATTTAATCTCCAATTGAAGTTATCCAATTTGAAGGCATATAGGAAAAGATATGACCAAATTACAAAAGTATGTTTAGTAGAACCTATACAAACAGTGAGCTATACCCTAAATCAACTAACTTCAGTCTTATCATGCAAGAGCAGTGCGAAAACACATCTAATTTAACCAACAACACTCCATTTGATTATGAAATATTTATTTTATCAATTCCCCTCACATCATGCTTATAAATCTAAGCAAACATATCAAAAATTTCATACATATTCTACGGCTAAGTATGTATGTCCATGTCGAAGCAAACAAATTATCCATTTAGCCTTTTCTTTTACATTAAGTATCATTACATCTCTTACTATACTTGGATGCACTTAATTTGTTATATTCACTTCTTAATACAACCTAGACATGCTATAATACTTCAAGGTTATTTGTTAGGGTGTTACAACCTTTTGCAAATATGAGTTGGTATGCACTGGCTAGGTTTCAC
Organism: Erythroxylum williamsii; assembly: GCA_027564335.1. Taxonomy (NCBI): domain Eukaryota; kingdom Viridiplantae; phylum Streptophyta; class Magnoliopsida; order Malpighiales; family Erythroxylaceae; genus Erythroxylum; species Erythroxylum williamsii. Next base: position 13,892,680 of record JANITW010000006.1, on the reverse strand, counting down.
CCTTCCATTCCTTACCAGTTCATATACAAATTGCAAAACAATGTCTAGGTGGAAAAGAAATCTGAAAAAGAAGCAAAAATCCTTGGCTCTTCTCTAGATCAATGATCTATTGTTCCTACTTAAGATGAAAGTAGTGCAAATCTTCAATAACAATTGAAGTATATTCAAGCCAATCGAGAACAAATGTGAGAGCAAATAAACAGCGTGCATAATCAACTTTTTGACATACAAATTTTGCTCAAAAGAATCCTTGAATCTCTTAAATAACTATGTTGCTATTTTATTTCTGCTTAATTTATTTATACCAATGATTTTGTTTATGTAATATTTACTCTTTCCCTCTATTTCATTTTTTTATTTCACTTCCTCCATCCTTTATTATATTTTTATAATGACAATTTATGTGGACATATTTTGCATATTTTTCTTATATATGTTTGTTAATTATATCTATGGTTGATTATGCTGTTGAACTTGTAAAAATCTGTGATCTAGAAATGATAGGTTCCTTTCTTAAGAGACAAACTCCTTCTAATTATGTCTGAACATTTAAAAGTCTCGGATATCTTCCGAAATCATCTATTATTGTTTCGAATTTTGAAAAATATTTCTATCATTGCTTGTCATTATCAAGAAGGGGGAGATTGTTAACTCAAGGATTCTGATTAACAATTTTGATGATAACTATATAATATTTCAAAATTTAAATTGGATTTATTTTCTTGTATAATTAATGGTCTTATTCTCGAAAGGAAATAAAATCATAAGAAATATACTTTCTTTCTTGCAAGAACCTTCATTATGAACTTACTTTATTAGAAATGGTTTATCTAAAAAGGCCCTACTAATTATGAAGGGCGTATGTTAGCCATGTGAAAGTTTTTTTGGCAAAAGTGATATAGAAGTTATTCAGATCCAATTGACTAAGGATGCAAGATGAGCCAATGACTAGTAGAAGAAATTGACTATTCAAGTAAGAGCCAATGCAACTATGAACAAGAACAAAATGATACAAAATCTAGTGAAGTTATATTGTCAAAAGCATATACATTCTTAAAAGTGATATCTTTGTAAAAAAAATTTTGTGCATTAGAAAGTGACATTTTGTTGGGAGAGATTAGTAAAGCTTATATCAAGCAAACTTCATTTTCATTTGAGAGCTTGTGGAGGTTAGTAGTATTAGTGTGGAAGGCTGAAAAACCTTAAAAATTATTAACTTTTGAGCTTGAAGGGCTCGTCAAATTACTACTTGATTTTATAGTGAAACATTCGAGTTGAATACTTGAGGACTAAGCGTAGATTTGAGTTGTAAGCTGAACCAATATAAATCGATTGCGTCTTTCTTCTCTTACTCTCCTTATCTTTTATATTTTCGCATTATATTATGTGTATTCATTTCGGCAAGATGCTCCTTCACTTTTATAATATGTTCCTTCTACTTTAAACTTGCTTACGATTCTTTTTATTTTTACAAGTACCTTCTTTTTATTATATCGTTTAACAGATTACTATTGTCTGACAAGTTCCTATTATTTTAATATTTAACAAGCCCATGTTTTTATACAAATTGAAAGTAACTTGTAAAATTTTTTTAAAGTTATACACAATTCACTCCCCTCTTACGTGTTTTTGTTTTATCATATGCCTCCATCAAGCATTTCATGTTTTCTTCAAGCCTTCACATCTCAGCACCCCTTTTACCTTTCTCTATGGATTCCTTCCCTGAATTGACTGCTCTGGTACCAATTATGTGCAATTTTCCTACATTATTGTAACTATTGTATAGCTTCCGTGAACTTATTTATATATTACGAGTGAAGAAGAGAGAGAAAGAGAGAGAGAGAGAAGATTTCCATAATCATAAGAGAATAATTGAGAGGAAATATTCATGATAGCCATTGTCGTTGTGTTTAAATACATGTGATAGAAGGACTACAATGGTTACTAGCATAGGATTACATTCATAGACTTCTTATTTAATCCAACTGTTTCATGTATAATAACAACACTGCTGTTTCTATTAGTTACCTTAAACTTTTCCGGTAGCGCCGATGTCTTCTTTGTAAATTTCTGCACTATGTTTCCATATAAGAGTGTCATCTAATTACTTATGAATGCAAGATATTAGCTCAGAGGGCATCAATCTTTATCTATATACAAGAAAAAGTTTTTGGTCGTGGAATCAGGCCACTCATCAAAACCAACCGCAAAAATCTTAAGCATTTACTAAAGTAGCGGATGAATTCTGCATTTCAACTATCATGTCTACTTAAAGCGCTGAAATAAGTTACAAGATAGGTAGGGAAAACATCCTGAAAAATGCATCATGTAGGATGAAGTTCAAAATTGTTTCTTATGGCCCTCTCGAGAATTCAAATTGATTTAATGATATAAGTTCAAAATAGTTGAGAAATGGATTCAACCAAGGGAGATACTAAAATGGAAAGGGAGAATTGTGGTTGGGCATAACAATGCATTTGAGAACTAAATAGTGGAGTTGGGTCCACAAGGAACATTGTGGTAGGCACTTGGTAATCTTAGCAACATTGAAGAGGTTTTAATGTTGTAATTGATGTTTCATCAAAAAGTAATGTAAGAGGAAGTAAGAACCAATTAGGCAATGTCAAGTTAAATACCAAAGCACAGTTTCCATACACTTTTCTAACCCTTTATTGAAAGATTAATGGATAAGTATGTAAATCAATTATTGGATCAACGTTATTTAGACACACTTGTATCCATGATTGTTTTTGTAAAGCTTTTGATGTTCTTGATACAAGTTTATTCCCTCTCTTCTTCTTTCTTTAATGTGTTTCTTCAATGGTTCAAAATGACTATTCAATAAGTTTTTAAATTTATATAGCAACACCAACCAACATGTCATTTGGTAATTGGAAGAGAGAGAGAAAGGTTGTTGACCCAATTGAGATCTATTATTTAATACCCAATAATCATTATCTTGAGTGCTTTTTATAGGACTCAAATCTATAAGTCACACGGGCCATTAAATAATCTAAAATCTCTTACTTGGCCCATGTTACAACTTAGTGATTCAACAATAAAACTTTAAGTGCATACAATACATGGAATTGATCAAGTCATCCTTAATTGAATTAATATGATGGGATCATGGTGATCATAATTTATACAACATGATTCCTTCCATATATCACAGAATCAACTCAACTCATAAAACTTTAAATGGGTAATTCTGTAATTGTTATCTCAAAAATAATAATTATGATATACAACATAATATGGATAACCAATAAGTGAACAAAAACACATGACTGTAATTGAATTCACAAGTATCATAACTATTCGAGTAAGATAATGATATGTATATATACATGTTAGACTTCTATGCTAACAAGGATTTACCCATAAGGCCCATCCATTCAATATGACCAATAAATATTTTGGGCAATAAGCCTTTAGTTAACAGATCCGCTATCATTAGATCGATACCAATATGTTTAATTGAATACTTTATATTTTTTTACTTCTTTTTTCACAGATAAATACTTCAAATCTATGTGTTTCGCACCCTTTAAATATTTGTCATTCTTAAAGAAAAAAGGGATGCGGAATTATCACAATAAATTCTTAACAATCTAGTAATATTGTCGACAGGATCAAGACCTAAAATAAAGTTCCACAACCACAATCCATGAACTATGGTCTCAAAGTACGCTAAAAATTCAGTCTCTATAGTGGAAGTACCAATGACGGACTACTTTTTACTTTTCCACAAAGTTGCTCCTCCATCTAATAGAAACATATAACCGAATGTAGATTTTCATGAGTCTATAGAACCGGTATAGTCTGAATCAGAGTAACCTATCACTTCGAGATGAGTCAATTTTCTATATGTGAGCATGTAGTCCTTGGTGCCTTGTAAATATCTAGGGACTTTTTTTGCAGCTTTCTAGTAGTCAATTCTAGGAATGCTTTGACACTGACCTAGTATTCCAACAGCAAAACTAATATCTGGTCGAGTGCATGCTTGACCATATATTAAGCTCCCAACTATTGATGCATAAGAAATAGACTCTATATCCTTATGTTCCAATTCACTTCGTGGACATTGAATTAGACTAAATTTGTTCCCTTTTTGAATTAGAACTATCCCTGTAGAGCATTTTTCATTTGAAATCTTTCTAATACTTTCTCGATATAACCTTTTTGAGAAAATCCTCAAAATCTTTATGATATATCCTGGAATATTTTTATTTCTATCACATAGGATACCTTACCCAAATCTTTCATTTCGAGATTATTAGAAAGAAAATTCTTTACATAATGTAACAAAACCATATTATTAGTAGTAAGAAGGATATCATCAACATATATGACTAATATAATGAACTTGCTGTCACTAATCTTCATATAGATACACTAATCAGCAGTGTTCTCTACAAAACCGTAAGATGTAATGATATCATTAAACTTAAGATACTATTGTTGGGAAGCTTGTTTCAGTCCATATATAGACTTCTTTAATTTACACACTAACTTGTCCTTTCCTGTGGTTTAAAAACCTTCTGGTTGATCCATATAGACTTCTTCTTCCAAGTCACTATTTAGAAATGCGATCTTTACGTCCATTTTGTGAAGCTATAAATTATAATGAGCCATTAGGATCATCACAATTCTTAAAGAGTCCTTCTTTGAAACTGGAGAGAATGTCTCTTTATAGTCAATAACATCCTTTTGAGTGTAACCTTTGGTAACAATTCTAACTTTATACCTTTCAATGTTGCCTTGTGAGTCACGTTTGGTCTTAAAGATCCATTTATAGCCCACTTACTTTGCACCTTCCGGCAACTTAACTAATTCCCAGACATTATTGTCATCCATTGATTTCAACTCTTCTTTTATAGCATTGAACCATTTTTCATAATTGTTACATTTCATAACTTGTTTGAATGAGCCTGGATCTATATCAATGCTCAAGTCACATTCATGTTTAAGTGAGTAAATTTCATAGTTACTTGAAATAGCTGGTCTTCTTTACCTTACAAACCTTCGTAATGTTACGTCTTGTGGCATTACTTGATCACCATTAGCTGGTTTGTCATTAATATGTTCAACTTGTAGAATTGGAACATTAATTTTTTGTTTCGGTATATTACATATCCGTAATGCAATAAGAGGAATAACAACCGGTGAGATCACATCTGATGTGGTAATGTCTACTCTACTTGGAGTATTTTCTACTCGATTCTCATGAATATCCATTTTGTGTAGTTCTCCATTTCCACTTATTTGATCATTTTCAATGAACCTAGCGTCACCAGACCTAACTATTCTCATACTATGGTTAGGATAATAAAATCTATACCCCTTTGATTTTTTAGGATAACCAATGAAAAAATCACTAATAGTTCTTGCATCAAGCTTCTACTCATATGGATTATACGGTCTTACTTCTGTCGGACAACCCCAAATGTGAAGGTGTTGTAAACTAGGTTTCTTTCTTGTCCACAGTTCATAAGATGTCTTAGAAACTACCTTACTAGGAACCCTATTAAGCAGATATGCAGCAGTCTTTAATGCATGCATTCACAATGATAACGATACAAAACTATAAATTAACAAACTCCTAACCATATCTATAAGAGTACGATTTTGCCTTTCAACTACACCATTTTGTTTTGGTATATCAGGTATTGTGTATTGTGCACATATGCATCGACTTGCAAGAAACTTTGCAAATAGGCCTGGACATTATCCACTTAATCAAATATTCCATAATATTCACCAACTTTATCAGACCTCACTATCTTTACTTTTCTATCTAACTGTTTTTCTATCTCATTAATGAACACCTCTAGGATGTCCATAGACTGAGACTTTTCATACAGCAAATAAAGATAACCATATCGTGAGAAGTTACCAATAAAGGTAATGATATTTTTTGTCATTCCAAGAAGGAATGTTGAAAGGATCACAGTTGTCAGTGTGTATTAATTCCGGTAATGCGCTACTTCTTGTGGCTGGATGCTTTGATATATGTTTGGTTTGCTTTCCTTTAATCCAATCCACATATATATCCCAGTCAATAAAATCCAATTGAGATAAAATGCCATTTTTAACTAACCTTTGTACCCTTTCCTTGGATATATGACCTAATCTTTTATGTCATAAAAAGCAGAACATTCATTTTATGCACTACATTTACTTCCTATAATATGGTCAACATGAAACAGAGATGCAGCAAAATCAACATCAAGATTGAAACAATATAAACAATCAATTAAGATACCAAAACTATAATAGTAATTATGTTTATATAATGGAAAAACACCGTTTCCAACCTTAAATTTAAATCCTATGTCACCCAATTTTGCAACAAAAACTAAATTCCTAACACATTCAGAAGTATAAAGACACTTTTCTAGATCTAGGTAACACCCAGTATCTATGATCAATCTGTACGGCCCAATGCCCTCTATTCATGCCTTCATTATGTTCCCTATATATAATAACTTTTCAATTCTGTTTATGGTCAAGATTGAAAGGAATCCCTATTTAACATGTGACACAAGAGTAGTTGCACTAGAATCTAACAACCTGATATTCTTAGGCACTTCAATAAGATTTGATTCAAAACATACTAAAACATAGTATATACCTTTCTTTTCGAACCAAGCTTTTATTTTAGGACAATCTTTCTTGAAGTTGCCAGGCTTTTTGCCGAAGTAGCACCTCTTATCTTTATTAATTAGACTCTCATTAACTTTGCTGAGAACTTTGTCCTTATCTTTGCTTTAGCTCCTTGGTAAAACATGAGATGAGTAGAGTGTTCCTTTTTTTTTTTCTTCAATCTCCTTTCTTCCTGAACCAACATAACCTTAATTTCTTGAAGGTTTCGTTTTTCCTTAATGGTGTTATAATCACCTGGAACTAGCCAAATTCTGGAGGAAGGGAGTTGATAATGAATTGTACCAAAAAGGACTCACTCACATCCATACACATGGACTTCAACTTTACAGCTAGGTTTGACATATGAGTTACATGATCGTGAATGGGCAGTGACCAGTTAAACTTTTTGTTCATTAGCTCACTCATTAAAGTCCCTACTGTGCACTTGTTAGCTATATGAGATTGGGAGTATTCCTTAAGCTTTAATATAAACTCCTTTACATTGTCCGTTTTAGACATTGACGGCTTTAGATTTTCAACGATCATCATTCACATCAAATTTAAACTCAACCTGTTAGACCATTCGTAAGCCTTATAATAAGACTTGTCAAATTTAAAACTAGTCTCGGTTATGGTCGTGGGACTTACGTCTGAAACTATAGCCAAGTCCAAATTCATTACTCCCAGTTAGAATTGGATTTGTCCATACCAATCAACATAGTTCAGACCATTGAACTTGATTAGCCCATTTCCTAAAGTAAACAAATTAGTAGATGTTGCTAACACAACATATAGCTCACTCATTAATGCTTCGAGTAAACCTAAATGGATTCAAACTAACTAATACACTTTGATTATGCATTTAAATTCTCCTTTGGGTGGAATTTAAATACATAGTTCTAACCTATTATGATGCATATATATAGTTTACTATAAGGGACAATCAATCATATTCTAATAAACATGCATGTTATCTTTGGATATACAATCATATTAACCAAATATGTTGATAGAGTCTCTTTAATGTAATTAATTATAAGCAATGATTCATCTTTAGGTGAGCTCCTAGCGTTATAAACAATAATCTTAATTGTTCAGTTCAACCTTTGTGTCATTTTAACATCATATCATACTAAACAATTGAAACAATCACAATTAAATGATTAATATTTTCAAGCTAGGCCACTTTGGTGACTAATAAATTATTTTAAACTACCATAATGTTATTTATTACACTCAATATATAATAGGAAAATTTAATTCCAAGCATTACATAATATAAATGGTCAAAGTATTAACTAAAACATAATATGACAAAAAATTATATTATTTATAACAAATATAGGCATAAATTTTATGCATATAAATCTAAATAAATTAATTGATTCCTTCATTAATTAATTTAAATTATCAATTAAGTAAAGACCCAAAATTAGAATACCTTAAGTAGGATCAAGATGCAAAACCAATAAAATTATTATTACTATTATTATTTAATAATTAATTATTAAAAATACTAATAATAATAAGAAAATAAAAAAATTAAAAATGATTGGTGGGCTCGTGCACAGCATGCGCCTACTATTGCCTTTTATTATCATAACGCGCCTCATCCTTTCTCAACGACACTGGTATTTTTATGTAAGGCGCGTGCACTAGATGCACATTGGTTTCTATTTCTGGTTTTTTCTATAGCGTTCCTCTTAATACCGTTAAACATTCCACCCATTCCCAGAGCATCTCTTGTCAACATGATAATCATAGAGGATACGAAAATCATTTCAAGCATTACCAAGCGAATCTCTTGTTTTTGATTTCTCTTTTTATCGAAAACTTTGCGGTATTTTCATTCTCTCTGTTGTATATTACCATCATCTAAACCATCCATTCATGGCCATTATGTTTCGGTTAAATAGCGAGAATGCTATTAACATCCGAAAATCATCAAACCAAAAAACTTCAAAACATGCAATTTTTCTGTTACTATGTCTATGATTCATGACAGTGCAATTTTTCATGGAAGTACAGTGCAAAAAATAACGTCATTACAAATACGGAATAGGACAAAAATAAACAGAAAATACAGTCGTACATAAACGATATATGGTAGAACACAAATCATGCAACACCATGCTCTGATACCAATTATAAAACATTATTGGATCGACGTTATTTAGACATACCTGTATCCATGATTGATTTTGTAAAGCTTTTGATATTTTTGATACTAGTTTATTCCCTCTCTTCTTTTTTCTTTAATATGTTTCTTCAATAATTCAGAATGACTATTCAATAAGTTTTTAAACTTATATGGCGTCACCAACCAATATGTCATTTGATAATTGGAAGAGAGAGAAAAAGGATTGTTGACCTAATTAAGATCTAATCTATTGTAACATCCCATCTCCGATGGGAAGGGTCTTATCATAAATTGGGACGGGTTAGGAATATTAAATTATATCTCGGCATGCGCATACAGCATATAGCCTCTATGATTGATGGTTTGTTGCACTTGCACATGGTAA
>JANITW010000006.1:13835053-13860565 GCA_027564335.1 Erythroxylum williamsii | reverse complement strand
TATATATATCCACTGGAAACAACCTCTCTACTATGTAAGGGTAAGGTTGCGTACTATTGGACTTCTCCAAACCCTGCTTCATTGCCGGATTTCAGACTGGGTGATGATGATGATGATGATATATATATATTGAAAATATGGATGAATTTAATAAAATTTAAAAATAAGTTTCTAAATCTCATTATAAATTTAAAATTGATTTGTTCAATTTTAATAAGAATTAAGTTTCTAAAAGTTTAAATTAGTAAGTTCATTATTTGAATAAATATTGTAATTGAATTTATAATTAAACAATACACATAATATTAGAAATGATTTTCTAATTAAAAATAAAAATAATATATTATTAAAAATAAAATTTTAATTAAATTAGAATTATTAATATAATAATTAAAAATAAGTATTTAATTTAATTTGATTAGTTTCATAATAATCATAAATGAGTTTCTAATTAATAATGGAATATTTATAATTTTTATGAATTATGTTGAAGTACGTATGTAAAGTTTGAAATTGTTCCATGTATAAAAAAATAAATTATATGAATATTACTTAACAATTCTTCTTGAGTATGATAATTGGTATTCATTTGTCATATGAATGATGATGGAGAACATATCTTCTCTTTTGATTTCATAGATAATTGAAAACCAATTAATCTTACCGTATATGTGTCTGATGTGATATTGACATGCATGCATACTTTTTCTTTCTATAGAAAATTTGTGTTTCAATTATGACTATTATATCCAAGTATATTGTTGTTGAAGCGGTTATGACATTTGGCACATGAAAATTTAATAGATACTAGAGAAGTGAGAGGCCCTCAAACCATTAAACATAACCATGGATATTTCTGAGGAAGATATAGTCCAACACAAAAGGAACCACGATGCTTATGAAATATCAAGGAAAAAGAACTCATTGGCTTGCATTACGTTATTGAATAGTATAGATAATGATATCATACGTGAATTCTGCAAGTATGAAATTGTTAAGGATACGTGGTCTAATTTAGCTGCACATTTTAGAGGCACTTTAGTGATGAAGTTGAGATTACTCACTATTAGGTTTGAAAGATATAAAAAATGACCGAATCATATACGACAAAAGCATTTGAGGCACATGTCAAATATTATAACTGAATTGTATGATGTTGGTAACGAATTCTCAAATGAGCAACAAGTGTCAGACATCATCCATTCATTTCATCATGTTTGGGAGAATATGAATATACATCTAACTTATAATGAGAAAATTAAGACAATGGAAGATGCTACGAGGAATTTTATACTAGAAGAAGAACATTTTAAAGCCCCTAAAATATCCTCCGAGGCATATGCGGTTAGTTTTAGCTCATATAGACCTATGGACAGGAAACATATGCATCATGGTGGTCCCAAATGAAAAAGGATAAAAGAAATACCCACTATAGTTGAGACCCTAAGAAGGCAAAGCGGAATCAATATGGAAAAGGGAAACTCCTTTTAAGAAGTAGAACATTAGAAGCATTAAATTTTTTAATGTGAAATTCAATTAAGTTAAGAAAGGCAAACATCATATTGTTACAAAAACACCCATCATCCTAAGATAGGGATATCTAGAATAAAGTAGAAAACATCGGAAAAGACCCAACACTTAGCTATATAAGGAATAACTATTAGCACCATATATTAATGATATTAGAGGTTCATAGGATTTTATCACTAAATAGGTTGATATACAACTTGATTGCATTGGGTAATTCTTTAGAATAGATCTCAATTCCTCTTACCATGTTATTGAAAATTCTCATATTTCTTGTATCCTAAATGGCATGAACTATATAAGATAAAGCAATATAGAAACACTATCTGCTAGCAAGTACAAGTGTAAGTCATGATGTCATAAGGTGGTCAGGAATTGTCAAATTAGCAGTAAGTGCAAGTCAATATCTATCTTAAGTGAAAACATCAAGACAATGGAAGATTCTACGAGGCATTTTATACTAGAAGAAGAATGTTTTGAAGCCTCTAAAATGTCCTCCAAGGTATATGTAATTAGTTCTAGCTCACTTGGAGCTATGAATATGAAGCGTAAGCATCATAGTGGGCCCAAACATAAAATGGATAAAAGAAACACCGACTATAATTAAGACCATAAGAAGGCAAAGTGGAATCAATATGGAAAACAAAAACTCCTTTTAAGAAATAGAGCATTAAAAGAGTTAAGTGCTTTTTTCAAAAATATGAAATTGAATCAAGTTATGAAAAGAAAAAAATCATCATTACTATAAAACCATACACAAGTCTATCATCCTAGGATGGGGACATCCACAATCAAGTAGAAAAAATAAAAGGTAAAACATTTAGCTACACAAGGAATAAATATTAGCACCATATATTGATGGTATTAGATTTTAATAGGATTTTATCACTAAATAGGTTGATATACAACTTGATTGCATTGAACAAGTCTTGAGAACAAATCTCCATTCCTCCTACCATATTGTCAAAAATTCTTATGTTTCTTTTATTCAAACATGACATGATTTAGATAAGATAAAGCAATATAAAAACACCACCAACTAACAAGTGAAAGCGCAAGTGTAAGTTGTGATGTTGCATGGTGTTAGTCACAAATTGTCAAATGAGTAGTAATTGCAACTTATGATATGCTCATTTCCTCATAGTTAGGAGCATATGAATATTTATCTAACTTACAAAGAGAACATTAAGCTAATGGAAGATGCTACAATAAATTTTATACTTGAAGAATGACGTTTTGAAGCCTCTAAAATATCCTCTGAGGTATATATTAGTTTTAGCTCATATGGTGCTATAAACAGGAAGCTTAAGCATCATTATGGGCCCAAATGAAAAAAGGATAAAAGAAATAGCCCCTATACTTAGGAACCCAAGAAGGAAAATTGGAATCAATATAGAAAAGGAAAGCTCCTTTTAAGAGGTGTAACATTAAAAGCATTAAGTTTTTTTGTCTTGAAAATATGAAATTGGATTAAGTTATAAAAGGCAAACATTATAGTTATTACAAAACCATACACAAACCCATCATCCTAGGAAGGGGATATCCAAAATCAAGTAGAAAACATTATAAAAGGTACAATAGTTAGCTACACAAAGAATAACTATTAGCACCACATATTGATAATATTAGAGGTTAATAGGATTTTATCACTAAATAGGTCAATATATAGTTTGATTGCATTGAACAAATATTTAGAATAAACCTCTATTCCTCTTGCCATATTGTTGAAAATTCTCATATTTCTTTTATCCCAAATGGCATGAACAAGATAATGCAATATAGCAACACCATCTGCTAGCAAGTGTAAGTGTATGATATTGGTCATGAACTGTCAAATAAGCAGTAAGTGCAAAATGTGATCCATTCATTTCCTAATAGTTGGGAGTGTATGCAGATGCATATAATGGAAGATCTGATGAGGCATTTTATACTAAAAGAAGAAAACTTTGAAGCCTTTACAATATCCTTCGAGGTACATGCAATTAGTTTTAGCTCACATGGAGCTAAGAATAGGAAAGTGCAAGCATTATAGTAGGCCCAATTGGAAAAGGGATAAAAGAAATGCATGCTATACTTAGGACCCCAAGAAAACAAAATGGAATCAATATGGAAAAAATTCCTTTTAAAAAGTAGAACAATAAAAGCGATAAGTGATTTGTTTTATGGAAATTATGAAACTAAATTAAGTTATGAAAGGCAAACATCATCATTGTTACAAAACCATACACGAGCCCGTCATCTTAGGATGGGGATATCTAAAATCAAGTAGAAAACATTATAAAAGGTACAATGCTTAACTAAGCAAGTAATAAATATTAACACCATATATTGATGCTATTGGAGGTTAATAAGATTTTATCAATAAATAGGTTGATATACAAATTGATTGTGTTGAACAAGTCTTTAGAACAAATCTCCATTCCTCTTACCATGTTGAAAATTCTTATATTTCTTTTATCCCAAATAGCATGAACTATGAAAGATAAAGCAATATAGAAACACTATTTGCTAGCTTTGTTGATGGGTGACATGCTAGAGCGCCATAGAACAACATGTTTCCATTTAATGGGAGGATTCATAAGAGGAAATCTTTATAGTATCATTTTCCAAGTTGCATTAGAAAACTAACATCTAATAAATTGATGTGATATGCTCACTTGGTCATTTTTGCATAACGCACACTAGTTTGAGATAGATAAAACTTTTTAGCCTATTAGTGGTAAGTAATCTATTTTTGACAAACTCTCTATAATGTTACTGATGCTCTAAGTAGCATAAAATTATACCACACCCTCTCAGACCAAGGAACACTTTAGGGATGCTCCTGAAATAATTTCTTATAAGACAGATTGGTGAAGTTACCTTTGGCAGATGATAGGTAGCAGTTGGTATCTTCTTTGTATCTATACAGAATAATGTTGTTGATCTCATTGGATAGCTTAGGATCAGAATTTCTTAAAATAAATTTCAGCCTTAAGATTAAGTGCCATCGCCACATTTTGATTTTCATGAATGATACCCCTTATAGGATATATCTCTTCAACAATTTCCAAAGGTTCACTAGAAATCCATGTATCAAAATAAAAGAAAGTATTGATTCCATTACCAATCTTCTTAAATATCTATGGCCTTATGTTATTCCTAATTTTGAAAATGGTTATCATAATAGTAAAAAAATTCTTTGAAAAATAAACCTTCCAGATGCTCCTCATATTGATGTATTATTCATTCACCTATTTTGACATATGGGATTGTTTATCGTCTATAGGTTTTTATAGCCTCTCAGTGAGCATAACCAAGTTTAAGACTTTTAAAGAAACTATATTTAAGCCCTTATGCTTCTTAAAAGTGCAAATCTCGACCCTTTTAATAGGAGCTTTATGGTCCTTTTCCACACCCCAAAAACTTCTTAAAAGTTTTATCAGTTATTTTGATCACAGTTTGAGGAAAAGCCAAGTGACCTGCCCAATGCACATTCATGTAATTGAGTACTACTGATATCAATTGAGCGCTTCTAGCTAAAGATAGAGCTTTCATACTTTAACCTAAAATCTTAGTCTATTTTGTCAACAAGGTTTGAAATCTCCATTAGTCAGTCCAGAAGCTGATATTAGGATGCCAAAATTTATGATTGAAAAGTGAAGTATGGTAAAAGCAGTGGTGGTTATGATCTTCTGCTACTAGTCACTAACCTTATCAGAAATGTAAAAGGAGCTCTTAACAAGGTTAACTTCAACCCTAGACATCTTCGTGAACATCTTAACTATTGTTATTTGAGTACTTATAAAAATCTTTTCAACTCAAGATAATAGTATTAGATCATTAGCGAAGCACAGGTTGGCATAACAATGTTTTATTATCTCCACTATTCTTTTTAGAAGCCTACTGAAAACCTCCATAACAAAAGCAAAAATATATGGTGAAAGGAGATCCCTTTACTTAATACCCTTGCTACTTTTGAAAGATATCGTAGGTTCTCCATTTATAAGTACCTTGAAGGTTGAGTATTGAAGCATAGTTGCATCCATTATGTAAACACTTTAAGAAAATCTATAGTTTTTAAAATGTTCACTAGAAAAGAAAAGTCCATATTTTCATATGCCTTCCTCAAATCCACTTTCAATACATAGTTTTTACCCTCTTTTCCTTTAGAATAGCTCCTACAAAATTATTACATTAACATTATATTATCACATATTACTCTCCCTTGAATATAAACTCCTTGTGTTGTATCAATGTGATTGATTAAGACTTTATTTAGTCTTTTGGCTTGGATGTAGGAAATGGTATTATAGACTGAACTGTAGTATGTAATGGACGTAAAATCATTAAAGTATTTCTACTCACCTCCCTTTTAGAATCATTGTATTAAAGTTCCTGCTGATCTCGTAAAACAATTTCTTCTTTTTAAAGGATTATAAGATAACATCATTTACCATTTCCTTAGTGAGTGGTCAGGTTTTGATGAAGAAAAAATGTTACAACCATCCGCACCTAGAGCTTTATGGGATTAAGTGATTTCACTACATCATCTATTTCCTAAATTGTTATTGGATTGGATAAGAACTCAACTTCTTGAGCTAAAATGCTTTCTCTCATTATGTCTCTGATTAAAATCAGGAGTGATCATTTATGGAGACATTCATAATAATTGAGAAATAATTAAAAGCTTCCTTAAATAGGAGTTTTTACTTAGATGTCATGTGATTATCCATCATAACACTAAAGATTTTGTTAATGCATCTCCTTGATAACATATATTTGTGAAAGAAGGAGGAGTCTCTATCACCTCCTTTGAGTCAAGCTATCATGGATCTCTGTTTCGTTGACAGTAGCGCGTCGTAATGCTACACAAAATAAACTAGACCTACAACTATGATAGTGGTGAGTCTAGGTCGATCCTACAGAGAGTATTCGGATAGCTTTTGTTATAAAAATAATATATGTTTAGGGGTTGGTTTGGTTTTGAAATAAGAAAATAAAATGAAACTAAAGTAATAAAAACAAATTAAAGAAAACGTTTGAAAATGATGAATTTATTGGGAGTCCATTTTTTGATGTAGGCTATGTTTGATTGGGGTTCATTAATGGAATGGAATGGAATGTAATATTATTCAATCGTTTGGGAGGAGAGTTTATAATGAGATTGAATGGAATAGGGTGGAAGAGGAGGGTTTCATATTACATCTCATTCCATTCTAAACAATAAAATGATAAACAAATTTACACTACATTACATTGTACACTTTTCATCTAAACAACATTTCACTATATTATATTTTGAACCCTTCCATTTCTCCCAAATAACAGTATTCTAATATTACATCCATTTACATTCTATTCCATTATAAACCATTCCATTCCATTAAAAACCTTATCTCCAACCAAACATAGCCTTAATCTTGGCCTACACTTAGTTGAGCGTACTTCATTGATTTATTGTTCTCAAACCTCTACTAGCAACTATTAGTCGTAGATTAATAACAAATTATGTTGATCCTAGTTTAGGTCGTGTTTAATTAATAGATGTTCATTAATTAAATCTAGCCACCAAATAACCTAGAACAAGCTTTTTAGATTTAATTGGACAACTGCATTATGAATTAAGAAACAGACCAATCTAAGCAACAACCTCATATGCTCAGGTCATTTAACCTAGTTTATGTTATTCCTAATGATTACGAACCATCAATCTTTACAAATGAATCTTAAATATAAAAGTTATGAGTTATATTGAAATTCTAGCGATGGGTTCATGCACAAACAATCGAATGCTAACGAGAATATGATCATTGATACATAAACCCAAATCTATATGCATAGGATAACACAATCAATTCCTAAAGAGAGAAAGAAAAAAAAATACAAAGAAAAATGCTTAACTGGGTCGTTGACATCAATATCACCTCCGAATCAATGTTGAGAAGTTAGCTTTCTATAAGTCTCTCACGATTAAGAGCTTTACTCCTTCTTCTCATCTTCTTTCGAAGCTTCCCCCTTTTCCCAGCTGAAAACACCAAAAATTTCATATCTCGGCCTTCACAACACCTTTTGCTTTATACTAAAAACTAGGTTAGAAATAGGTGAGGTGGTATTGTGTCACGATCGTGCATGCCCTCTCACGGGTCTAAGAGGTGTCTCATGCCCATGAGATACCTTGCATGGGTGTGAAAGAGTGTCTCATGCCCATGCAACCTCATGCAGGCCGTTAGTAGCTCTCTTTACTCTTCATTCTTTATATTCTTCAATTTTTTGTATTTTTTTGTTTTCTTCTTGCTCTAATCTTCTTTTTCTTATTCCATAAAAGTGTGATTCTTTAAAAAATGGCTCAAATATAGTAATTTAGACTCACTTTAGCTCTTTCACTTTTGAATTGTGCCTAAAATCAAATATCAACTAAAATGAGTATCCCAAGCATTCTCATAGCAGTAATCACTAAGTGTTGTAAAATAAATTCATAATCAATTAAACACATATCATTCATAAAAAAAATTAATCATACAATATGACCTTAGAGAGATTAAAGACTGCTAGATTTTCAAATTCCTGAAGAATTTTGGAAGTGGATTCATGTACAACTCATCTTAAACTATGTTTAAAGTCACTTTGGTAGTTAACAATAAATGTTAGGTGTTTCCCACATTTTCTTTGTGCAGTTGTTTTAGGATATTTTAAATGATCTTCATTCTTGTGACATAAATAAAATTTTTAGTGCCACAAACCTTAGCTCTAATTCCCTTTAAGATGACTTCATCAAAACCTAACAAACTAGTCAGAAAATTGTTAAATTTGAATGGTGCTTTAATGCTTGTAAAATTAGTTTGAGTAATGATAGGAGAGTGATACGATAGGCTTGATATGGGGAACATGGAAAAGTAGTTTAGAAAGCCTTAGAGCCACTCCAAGTTAGTCAGGCTATGATTTAGCTTTTTCCTGATGAAATATTATATTTGTTGTTCTAAGTGAAGAAGTTGCCACCACTTGGAATATCATAAACTTGGATGTCAGTGAAACATTATCTTAGCATAGAATAAGGTTGTTTTGAAGAATTCATTCCTTCTTCTACTTCAGGCAAGATGTTGGTGTTTAAATCACCAATCAATAGCCAAGACTTCTAGATATTACCAACCAACCATATGATTTTTTTTCCCAAAGATGAGACCTTTGATAAACTTTAATGTGAGAATAAATAAATGAAACCACACGTGATTTTTTTGGTGTCTTTACATATAACTTCAACATGCGTCACTTGTTCAAAGATACTAATAGTAGATACACCCACTAATTTAAAATAAGATTCTTTCATTTGGTAATAGAGTGATTGGTGACCTCCTTCCAGTGAGAGTGAAGCAATTGTAAAAGATAAAATTTTCCTGATTTGATTTTAGATTCCCAAACTCCAAGATGTCCAACTTTTGTGTTCTAAAATGAATTCTTTGAGTAAAATATTTTTTGAAAGGAGCATTGGCTCATCCTATATTCCATATCCTTTGGTATTTGAGATAGAAGGTTTTTTCTTCCTGATGGACTGTCTTTTCACTGTAGTTTCAAAGACCTCATCATTCAAACCAGTGATAGAGGTTGACTAATCCTCTTTTTGTGTTTCCTTAGTAGCTTGTATATCATTTTCATTGGCAGCAGGCATAGCAAAATTCTTTATCTATCTCACTAATTTTGCCATTAGTTATGCCTCGTTTTTGCATATATGTTGCATGGTCATTTCTATTTTCACTCGTATCAATTGTTTTATGTCTTATTGTTATTATTTTATTTAATTTCTTCAAATTCCACCAGCTTCCGAAAGAAACTTGTTTTAAAGCTACTTCCAATAGGATACCATTCCATTTTGGAGTTAACTTGCTTTGGTTTCCAAACATATGTAACTTTCAATGTATCTTTCGTAGTTTTAAACTATTCATTGAGTTTAATAATAGAAATTGTATCATATAAATGAGTAATAGAGGTTACAGAGACATAAAACCTCATAAAGTCTATTCTTGATCTTTTTATTGTCACTTGATCTATATAAATATGTTTTCCAATATAAATCACAAGATAGCTTAAACCACTTGTAGTCCAATACTCTAAAGGCCCTCTATATATGCGTATCGATATTAGGATATTGTATTATTTTATTTCTTCTATGTTTATCCCTGGCCTTTATAAATGCAGCATTAGAGGCTTGTTGTGTACATGCCAAGGTCTAGTTTCAAGGATCTTTATAACATATTCTTTGCAGGAGAACATAAGGAAAAATATGTTATCACTATTCACTAACATGTCCTACAAACCATGATGCCTCCAATTTTCTTGTGGCCACTACTTCATCACTAGAACAACCACCCTTCTATCAAAGAAAAAAAATCTATCAAAGTTGAACTCCATCTATAAGCACCAGCCTTCAAGACTTCTATGGGAGGGGAAAACATAAAGTGTTCTTCACATCTGTTTGGTGGAAAATAATTCAGTTTAGCATCAGGCTTATGGTCTCTTACTACTTAAACCTTCTAATGCTTAGCTTTTGGAGGTTATGTTTGAGGTGATTCTTGAGGTAATGTCAATCTGTAGGGGCCCCTGATGAAGAAGCTACGTAAGCAAGTTGAGCATTTTGTAAGGGTGAGAATACAAGTAGAGAGTTTTCCAATTGTCTAATGGACAAAGTGAAGGTACAGTAGTCATAAGGTAAAGATAGAAGGGAGAACTGTGTGAGAAGAAGAAGAAGAAAAAGAAGAAGGTTTGAGTCAATGGAGAAACTTTGAGCGTAAAGAGGATCACTCCAAATGCTCAAATGTGTTTGAGCTTAATGCAAGAGAATTTTGGGCTTCACATTACAAAAGTAGGTTAGAGCCCTTTAGAAACATTATTGTTAGCTATCTTTGATGTGATAACTAGTTTTAAAGTATTAAGTGCTTTAATTATTGCAATAAGCATTATTTTGCTCGTGATTGTAGTGAGCTGAAAAAGGTAAAATCTTATTGTAAATACATCTATTTTAGAAATGTCTCTTATTATATTTTTCTAATTGAATCACATCTTTTGTGGATTGTAGATTTAGGAGTAACCAACCATGTAGTAAAGGATAGAGATGCCTTCATGGAATTCTAAAAACCCCCTTATAGCATATAATGGATTTATGTAGGAGATAACTTAAAGGTTGTTATACAAGAGATTGGAAATTATAAATTATACATGTATGGTGTCAATCCCTAATACTACATTAAGTGTTGCATGATTGAAGATTTTATGAATTCTTATCTATGTGTTGGTTTTAATTAGTCTTATTTTTTTATGTAAAATTCCATAATGGTGTAATGGATTTATGTTATGTTCATGGATATATGTTAGATGATTTTATTATTTTAGATATTGTTCATTCAAATGATAATATAATATATTATTTGTTTGCATAATCTAGTAATTACAATATTGAAGCAATTTGGTGGCATATTATACTATGTCATATCAATCAAAATCGAATAGCTAAAGAAGGCCTCTTAGGTGGTTTACATCGGGTAGATTTACCTATTTGTGAACATTTGCTAACTAGTAAAATAATGTGAAACTCATTTAGAAGGGGAACATAAGCATCATATTTACAACAATTGATTCATTTATACATTTGTGGCCTAAGTAAAAGCAAAATATGAGGCTGTGTACTTCATCACTTTTATAGATGACTATACTTAGTATAATGATATCTATTTGATTTCTCATGTGTCCAAAGAATCAAATTGTTTCATAAAGTATATGAATCTATAGATAATCAATTAGACAAAAAAAATAAAAGCATTAAGAACTAATTAGGGATAAGAATACTTATAAGCTTAAGATATTTTGTGATGAAAAAGGAATAAAAAGATAGTTAACTATTTTATGAATGCCACAATAAAATGGCATTGTTGAAAGATGTAACAGAATGCTAATAGAAATGGCTACGTATATAATGGCGTAAACAAATATGCCAAACTGAAAGATGTAATAGAATGCTACTAGAAATGTTTACGTCCATAATGACATAGGCAAATATGCCAACAAATATTTAGGTAATGCATTGCTTATAACCCTTCATGTACTTCATCAAGTTCCCTCAAAATCAGTTACAAACACTTTGTATGAGTTATGGATAGGAAAAAAACCCAACATGAAACATCTAAGACCATGGGGATATGTTGCCTATGTTCACAATATCTCTTATAAATATGGGAAACCTATCTTTATTAGATAATATTAGATAATATGGACACTCAAAAGGGTATACATTCATAGGTGAACAATGTAATGGAGGTGTAACTAAATTTGAATCATGAGATGTCATATTTTAAAAAATGACTTTTTAAAGCAGTGTGATATAGGAAAAAGCCCTATTTATATATGAAAATCTTGACCGAAATGATTCCATTATGAGTAATTATGAAGAGGGACATTATTTGAGTGGGAGTACCAGAAGAATTATCTCAAGGACAATTAAGATTACAACCCACTAAAAGTTTACCTACTGTATCTAATATGAGTGGAAGTAATTATAATGAATTTGTTTATCATGAGCCAAAGTTATGTCAAAGTAATATCAATATAAGTCCTTGACATCATTTTGAAATAGAAGGGAAAATTCACATAATTATCCCACAAGAAGATGACAAATCAAGGAATGTACATAAGGCTCTTAATGGTCCTGTTAAGAAGAATGGATGCAAGCAATGAAAGAAGAAGCGACTTCTCAATGATCTCATAAGGACTAATGTATCTTGAACTAAGCTTGCCCTTCTTACCAAATCTCAAGACTCCTTTCCATAGAGAGGCTCTAAAAAATAATTTGCCTCTAACTTTAAATTCCATCTCCTTTCTACGTGCATCCGTATAGCTTTTCATTTTGTTTTGAGCTACTTTGAGTCTTTGTTTCACCAATGTAATCTTTTCAACTATAACTTGTACCAATTTAGGTAATAAAAATCTCCTTTCACCTTCCTCATTATAAGAAATTAGGAGTTTTGCACCTCCTACCATATAAAGCTTTATAAGGTGCCATTTGAATTCTTGAGTGGTAGGAATTATTGTAAGCAAATTCAATTAAAAGAAGATGATCATCCCATAAGCCTTTGAAATCCATAATACAAGCTCTTAACATTGCCTTCAATGTCCGTATTATCCTCTCGAATTGACCGTCAGTCTGTAGATGAAAAGCTATGCTAAAATAAAACTTAGTTTTCAAAGCCTCTTGTAAACTTTCCCAAAATCTAGAGGTGAACCTGGGATCTCCATCTAAGACTATAGAGCTTGGAACCCTATAAAGTCTGATTATCTCATCTATGTATTTCTTGGCCAAAGCATTCATAAAATCTATTTGTTTAATTGGCAAGAAATGTGCTGACTTATTTATCCTATCAACCATCACCCATATTGCATTATGCTTCCTGCTAGTCCTTGGCAATCTCATCAAGAAATCCATCATAGTCTTTTCCCATTTCCATTTAAGAATAGACAAAGGTTTAAACTTACTAATAGGTACTTGATGTTCTAGTTTGACTTCTTGGCACACCGAGCGTTTTTTAGTATACTCCACGACATCTTTCGTCATTCCTCTCTACCAAAAGTGCTCTTTCAAATCTCCATACATTCTCGTACTCCCTAGGTGCATTGCATAGGGAGCATTGTATGCCTCATCAAGAATTTCATTCTTCAATTCTAATATATCTAGATTACACAATCTGTTACCTATCACTATCTATCCATCTTCTTTTATCTTTATTTCAAAAGGTTTACCATTTTTAATATCTTCTTTGAGCAAGTACTCATTTTGTTCTTGCAATCCCTTAATCTTCTCATTCAATAATGACCTTACTCTAAAACTAGCCAATACATAACCAGATTCGACTTGCCTTAATATCACCTTGAGTTCCGCTAATTCCTTCAACATAGAAAGATATACTGTCTCCACATATTCCATAGTAGATTTTCTACTCAGTGCATCCGCTACTACATTAGCTTTCCCCATATGGTAGTATATCATCAAGTCATAATCCTTTAGTAGTTCTAACCACCTTCTCTATCTCAAATTCAACTCTTTCTGGCTCATCAGATACTTAAGACTCTTGTCGTCTATAAATGCCTTGCTAGTGACTCCATATAATTAATGTCTCCATATTTTCAATGAAAAAATTATGGCAGCTAACTTTAAGTTATACGTAGGATAATTCATCTTGTAGGGTTTTAATTGCCTAGAAGTATAGGTAATTACTTTATTTCCTTGCATTAGCACACACCCAAATCCCTTCCTTGAGGCATCGTTATATACCATATACCCATCATTGCCAAAAGGCAAGGTCAAAATTGGTGTAGTTGTTATCCTATTCTTTAATTCATTAAAACTATTTTGGCACTCATTTGTCCACACAAATTTCTAATTCTTCCTTGTCAATTTGGCAAGTGGAGCCACTATTATAGAAAAGTCCTCTACAAATCTTCTGTAGTAGCCAGCTAAACCAAAGAAATTCCTCACTTTTACTATATTCTTAGGTGCTTTCCATTTCACCACAGCTTATATTTTCCTTGGACCCACAAGTGCTCCTTGTTCTAAAATCACTTGTTTAAGAAACACCACTTCCCTTAGCCAAATTCACATTTATCGAATTTGGCATACAACTTTTTCTTCCTTAGTGTCTCCAAGACAATCTGAAAATGTTCCTCATGCTTCTTGTCATTCTTAGAATAAACCAATATGTCATCAATAAAGACAATAACAAATCGGTATAAGAAAGGCTTAAAGACTCTATTCATTAAATCTATGAAAGTTGCAGGTGCATTCGTTAATCCAAAGGGTGTGACTAAAAACTTATAATGCCTATACCGTGTTCTAAAAACAACCTTTGAAACATCAAACTCTTTTATTCTCAACTGGTGGTAACCTGATCTCAAATCTATTTTGGAGAAGACTTTTTCCCTTTGTAATTGATCAAACAAATCATCTATGTGTGGAAACGGATATCTATTCTTGATAATGACATGATTAAGCTTCCAATAATCTACACACATCCTCAACGATCTATCTTTCTTCTTCACAAAAAGAATTGAGGCTCCCCAAGGTGAAGAGCTAGGCCTAATATAACCTTTCTCCAATAACTCTTCTAACTGCTCTTTAAGCTCCTTCAATTCTGTCGGAGCCATTTTATAAGACAAAATCGATATCGTTGCAGTACCAGGAAGAAGTTCAATGGAAAACTCAATTTTCCTAGGTAGTGGTAGTCCTGGTAATTCCTCTCGAAAGGCATTCAGGAATTTCATGACTATAGGAATGTTTTCTAACCCCTCTCCCTACCACATAGTCTAAGAAGGCTTCCTATCCTTTCCTTATCATTTTCTCTGGTATCAGAGCCAAAATAATTCTAGGCGGACTTACTTTCTTGTCCCCCATAAACACCACCTTTCTACCATTGTCCAACGCGAACTCCATTGTGTTCTGTTTGCAATCTAGATTGCCATTCTACTTTTCTAATGTATCCATACCCAAAATCGCATCTAATCCCCCCCATCTTCAATGGAATCAAATCCATCACTAATTTTCCTCCACCAATATATATTTCACAATCTCTATAAACTTGACTAATAATAATATACTGGCCGATTGGAGTACTCACCATCAAAGGAGTATCCAATGGGCTCAAATTTCTTCCATGTCCAGTTCTGCTTGATAAAATAAATGAATAGGTAGACCCTAGATCAATCAAAACAATAACATCATCATCAAATAATTTAACCATACTAGTCACAACTTTCGGAGCTAATTTTGTGTCCTCATTTATCATTGCAAACACTCTAGTTGGTACTTGCCCCTAGGTCTCCCTAGAAGATTCACTTTCTTAGCTGCATCGAATCTTCCCACTTTAGTTATAGTCTTGTGTCCTATAGTCTCAGCCCTTTTAAAAGCTTGCATCTAAGTTCCTTCTTGACTTGCATACTGTGGACACTCTCTATCCATGTGTCCTTTTTCTCCCTATAGTTGAAACAAGCTCCAATTAGCCTAAAGCACTCCCCCTTATAGAATTTGCCACAATGATCACATTGAGAAATGGGTGGCTTATCCCCCTCTCTCTTTCTACTGCCTCCAACCATTGAGGCTTGATGAGAAACAATTCTCATCTATCTAGATTTGCTTGCTCCACTGCTCCTCCTTTCAGACTGCACAAGAAAAGTTTTGACACTGCTCTTTGACATAGGAGTACCACCTCCCCTCCTGAATTGTTCTCTCCCTTTTCTCTTTCTATTCACTGCACTCTTTATGTTTTTTCATATTTTTAACCCTTAACGCCACTTCAACTAGCTGTTGAAAATCATAGAAATTTTGTGCCACCACTTTTTCCCTAATGGCCAAATGTAATCCCGATTCAAACTTATGGCACTTAGCCACCTCACTCATCATCATCTCAGTTGCATATCATGACAGCTACGTAAATATGCGCTCATACTCGCTCATGTCATCTCCCTCTAGGTGAGACTAAAAAATTTCCTCTACTTCTACAGGATATAAACCTCAGATAGATACTTCTTCTTATAGACAGTTAGGAAGTCCTTCCAAGCCAGCATTGGCGGTTTCATCTGACTCCCTAGCATACCTTCCCACCAATGCAAAGCATCTCCCTGTAGCAGACTTGTAGCATACTCAACCTTCTTATCATCTTCACAATCCATTTGCTCCAATACCCTTTCTGTTTTCCTCAGCTAGGTTTCAGCTTCTTCTGGATAAATCGTTCTATAGAAGTCCACTATCTCATACTTTCTAAGCTTATCAAATTACTTTCTCTTCTTAATGGGGGACGGAGTAGAAGCTTGCGACATTTGGCCTATGGCTTGGACAAAAGCCTGAGCAAATGCCTAGAACATCTTTGGATCTAATAGAGTAGGCACTTGCTCCTATGGAAGAGGAGACTCCTATGTCTGCGATTGAGAGGGCCCACTATCGTGCCCTACAAAAACTTCAACATTTTTTGGGGCTTTAGACTTGTCAGTACCCTCCTCTCTTGGTGGAGAGTCAGTGAAATTGATCCCTGCAAAACTGCTCGTGTCCTTCTACAAGGTGATATCTTACTCCTTCAATTTAAGCACTACAATTATCTTACGTTTCATTTTAATCTTATTTCTTACATGTATGCATGATATGTATGTCACTTAATGCAATCAATCAATTTACAATGCAAACAATTTATCACACATCATATAAATTTATATTACTACCTATCCTAAACCTAGGAATCCAAAAAATCCTAAGCTTTGATACCAAACAATATTAGGTCTGGGTCCTATTATTTATCCTGGGACAATCGTTTGGGGGCGATTAGGTAAGGATCATGTGAAAAGAAAGTCGAAATCTTCAATTAAAGGTAAAAATTCAGCGGCAGCAATTGGCGAGTTCATCGCAACAAGGTATAGGTTCGTCGTTGTGAAGCTATGGAATGCTTTCCATAGACCTTTCAGGAGGAGTTCACCACGACGAAATCCCAAGGTCGAGTGACTGCATCCTTCGGGAAAAATAAGCCATAATCAAAATTTGACTTCACCACGGCAAAGTCCCCTGATCAAATTCAAGAACCTCTTGAAACAAATACGTTGTGGTGAAAGTCAGGCTTTATTGTGGTGAAGTCATCAAAAATCAAACAAAAGCACCTTCGTCGTGGCAAAACCTTCGTTTCACAACCTAGGACCCAACATTCAAACTCTATCATACACTTCTATTTCCAACCATAATAATCAACAACTTAACCAAAGAATAATACTCACATACACAAAGGAAACTTCTTCAATTCTCAATCATATTGCTAAAACAAAATAGAGTTTGTTCACATCTTTAGTAACATATCAGCCATTACATCGTTAGCTTAATACAAAAATATAATAAATGCTCATGTTCAATATGTTACTAAAGCTACCTAAAATTAATTGAACTAACTTAGTTACTAAATATAGCTATGTAGGAGTTTCCAAATGCCTTGCAAGGATCAACGATTTTCTCGTTCTGCACCTGAGGAGTGAAAAATAGTGTGTTGAGCTACAAAGCTCAGTAGCTAATACATTTGTAGCCATTAGTAACGAGCCATACAATTCAAGCATATATATATATCGATATAGAAATATCTGTATCTCATTTTACACTATCCATTCAATTATCCACAATTCTAGCTCAAAACTCAAAGTTAAGGAAGTTATCACATAACACATAACATGTATATTTCACCATCAAAACATAATCACTCAAATGCATCATACTTGACAAGTTAATGATAAAATGCACAAACAATTGTCTCGAGAGTTCCCATAGGTCGAAATGGAGAAACCGAAGTTTACACCATGAGCAAAATGAGTCCATTCTTAGGATCTCATATGCCACAAGTAGGTAGCCAAGAGAAGGCTTTAGGTCAATGTACACTTGACGAATGAACTAGTTTCTCTCTTGTCCAAACTTATGCTCAATTCATTTCATGACATGCTTATACTTTCATATTTTTTCCTTTTTGATTATAAAAAATGTCATAGCATCTTTCAATGCATGACATGATAATGCAATTTCCAATATTCACAACAATTTAAATATGAGCAATTAAGCATACACACACATAAGTAAGTAATTTGCCCATTTACACAATAACCATAAACATATTGTCCACCTAAATTGTTTGTGAATCCAAGCTCAAGATTGCCTTTCCTCTTGCTCTTGGGTAAGGTTTTCTTGGTTTCCTAAAACAAACCAATTTTCATTCAACACAAAATTCAAATGGAAATTCATAAAACCTCAATAATAAAAAATGCTAAAATTGAGTTTAAGCTTAACCTACCTATAGTCCATTTAGGTTCTAACAAAGCAAGAAGGAAAGATGAAGAAGATTACCTTAGTTTAGCCAAATCCTCTTCATTCTTCTTCTTTCCATGTTTTCTTTCCTTCTTCCCTAGCCTCCACGATTTTCTTCTCTTCTTTCTTTCTTCTCTTTTTTTCTCTTCTTCCATGATTTCTCCCCTTCTTTCTCTTATTCAAGAGCATTTTTTTATTCTTTTTTTTTTCAAGTTTATCCTTCTCTTTGTTGTCCTTCCAATTTTTCCCTCTTCATTTAATCAAAAGACTACTTACTCCTTAGGCTAGTTAAATCTAATACCTTAACTATACTCTAATTTAATTATAACATTTCCATTCAAAATTCTAATTCTTACTTATGTCCACTAAATTAATGGGCTCAATTATAATAAATCAATAAACAAACAAATCATAAATAAATTAACAATTAATAATAAAAAATTTTAAAATTTTTTGGGCCCAACAAAAGATATGGTTGAAGTTGCATATATTCTTAGAATTAAAACTTCAAGATACCGTTCAAAAATATTATTCTCACTTTCTTAATTAACTTATATTCAAAGGATTTTAGAGCCATTCTATATGTAAGATTGCAAACCAATAGACAATTCTATTATTAAGGGTAAACGTTTCAGCAAGAATTTTTGCCTAACTACACAATAAGAAATAAAAAATGAAGAAAATTTCCTATTCCATTACAATTGAAAGTCTCATATATATCATGATATGTACATGGTCAGATATTTGTTACCATGTTGGAATGGTGAGAAGATATCAATTAGATCCAAGACAAACACATTAAAAAATAGTAAAGATAATACACAAGTATCTAAAAGGTATTATTGATTATGCATTATGTTATCAAGGCATTGATCTACATATACAAGGATATACATATGCAAAATGGGGAGGAGATTTAGATGAGCGGAAATAAACCTCTGGATTTGTTTTCTTACTTAACAATGGTAATATATTATACAAGAGTATAAAAAACTAACATATTGCTTAATCCATAATAAAAGTTAAATTTAAAGCATTTTTAGCATCATTACAAGAAGTTGTATAAATTAGACAATACTTGGTTAATTTAAGGGTCACCTAAAGTGAGACTAATCATGTAACAATCAACTATAACAGTCAAGTAGTAATCGCTTATACAAATGACCCTAAATTTCATTATAAAACTAAGCATATTGATACTAAGTATAATTATGTGAAAGATATATTTACACAAGGAGAAGTGAACATGAAGTATGTACTACATGAGATATGGTGGTAGACCTAATCACAAAACCAAAATTTTGAGATATACATTAGGCATGTGAAATCACTAGGATTATATAGATATTTAATGTAATTAGTTAACATTTCCCTATCTATGTTCATTTAAAGTATTATCATGTATAAAAAGATATGATTTGATATTATTTATTAGTAAAAGGGTTAATTAATACTTGATTATGAAATATGTTTATTTTGTATGATATATTTTTTCATACGAATCGAAGAGTATATCGGAAAGATAAAAGACTAGCCTTCTCATACAGATAATCAACTCTAGTATTTATGGTGACTAGAGATGAGATAGGTTTTAAGTTTATTGTCAAGAAGATAATTAATATCTAAGGTACGGAACTTAAACCACGAATGCCAACTTAAATGGTAAGTGAAAAAGAAATCGGTTTAGAGTAATCATATAGTCACCATATTTGTCTTAAATTACTAGATGAGAGTTTATAAAGATAAAATTAAGACTGGACAAGTAAACTCAAGTTAAACATTATGTTTGAACCAATATATGTACGACATTGCATTTATAAAAGATACACGTTTCAAATTAAAAGGAATTAATAATGTATCACATAACTTTTACCATATATGCAAAAACAACTATAAAAGGGATTAATGTAAATCAAAAGATCTCAACTCACCCTGAAGTTAAATGAACCTCGTAATATACCCTTAAAACTCTTTACCAATTCTTAAGAATTAAATTTAAGGTTCGCTTCTTTAGAATGTTACTAGAAGATTATGTTTGAAACAATCTTATGGGACGATTCTTGGAAAGTAAATTAAATTCAATTCGAGATAATTTAGAATAGAGGAAGGTCGTTTTGATTGGTAACTTGCTCAAGAAAAATTACGCATTTAAAAGTGGCCATTGACTCTTAATAAGAAAATTGAATACATTTATAACATGATAATCTACTCAAGGATCGATTCACTAATCAAAATGTCATATGTTTCTAGTAGATATATGTAACAAATTAAGGCACATATTTTCATAAAGTGAAATTTAGGTATTCTATATCTTGTTACCAAGCTACCATGTATAGTAATGTCACACTTACCACAATCTTAGTTGTTGTAGGAAATATTTTATAGAAAAATTGAATAAAATTGTCGACATTCTTGTGCAGCAATTAAGTTTAAGTCCTTAAAAACCTAACTTAACTTTCCTTTATTATTTCTTAGAGTTATGGTTTTTATATCGTACTAGTTAATACCAATTAGAAGGTTTTGTACAAGTTAAAAAACATTGTGGAAAAATTAGATTTATATATTAGTTCAAAGTTTAGGTGGTATCAAGAATTTTGAGTTGCTATCAATCAATACTGATATGTATCTAAAATATCAATAAAATATAGGGACCATATTATAATTTTATATAAATTAATAATTAAATTAAAAATAAAACCATTTATCTAAGTTTCCTCTTCTCCCCGATCCACGGCTGAGTTATCTACTCTACCTCTAGCTCTTTTAAGATATCTCAACTCTATTGAATCTGAAAATACTCATTTCAACTGTCTGAAAATCGTAGCTCATATCGCCGTACTTTAAGAAAATTACCTCAAAGATCTTTTTTTTAACATGCAAATATGAAGAGCCATAATTTCAAAAAAATCAGAAAAAGAAATACTGAAAAAAAAGAAAGAAGAAAGAAAAATCAAAGAGAGAGATAGTCTAAGAACTAAAGAAGAAAGGTGGATAGGGACATAAACTGATGGCTTAAATAAGAAAAAAAAAAAGAGAAATAGGAAAAAACAAGAATGTTCGATCTTTATTTTCGAGCAATAATGTCACTATTCCTGTGCTAGTTTACAACTGAAAACTTCATATATGATTTCGAAAAGAAAATTTTAATCAGTTTTAAGTACCTGTAAGTATGACATAATAATAGTTTGCAAATTTTTTTAAAATTAAAAGCACATATGATATCTTAGTGGTAAATGTGTTTTATCCATTTGATTAGGCAATAGGCACAATTAAGTAAAATAAAGCCTACAATACATATAAAAAAAGGAAAAAATTTAGAAAGAAAATAGGAATATCATATTTTAAAGAATTGTTGTATACCATCATCGATAGCTTTTGCTAAAGAGAAGTTTTGTTTTTATTTAGCTTTAATGAATTTAAAGTAGCTAAAGTGCTAAACTTCTAATAGAGGTAAAAAATTTTAAATCCCGTAGAAATTGTGAAAAACTTGAAATAACATTATTGCTTCCATCTCTAATCGATCACTTCAGTTTATGCCTTTGTATTACTATCAATTCACTAAGTTCCCAAAAATTCTTGTTTGATCTTTTGTAGCTATGGAAAACAATAATTTATTTAGACATTAAATAATAATATATTTAAGAATTATTTTATAATTTTAAATTTTGTCATATTATTTTATAATTTTAAAATTTTAAAAGATTATTTGATATTGATTGATACAAGTACTATACTGTATTAGAATTAAACTGTTACCAAATTTTATACAATATTTACAATTTTGTGATTACCGATCAACAAGTTCTATTGTTTTTAAATAGCTCACACTACTTTTGTGTTGACCTTTTCGCTCATATTCTTAACGCACAATATTTTAGGACAAATGAATTAAAAGATAAATAAGAGAGATACGAAAAAAACTAACCTTTTGTTGATCTATTTACATTTACATGGTAACTTAATATTAAGGGTTCAAGCAACTTCTAACTTAAAGCACTCCACAAAATAATCATTCAAGATCTTCCTACTAAGAGCTCTTGGAAAAAAAATTTCTGTTAAAACTCTCAACTATGTTACAAAAATTGAATGTACTCAATATTGCAAATAAACTATACCCCCTTTTTGCTCTTGATTACAATTGAAAGGGTGTTTTCATTTTTAATTAAGAAAATGAGCTTTCTTTAACAATTTTAAAAATAATATTCTAATTTATTAGGGAAAAAATTTCTAATTTTTTTGAAACTAATCTCTAAATAAAGAATATAAATGACTTTTTTAGTTACATTTAAAGATATTTCGTTTAATTTTAAAAATGATTTTCTTTAATATTAGAGAATAATTTTCTAATTAAGAAAAAGTAATTTACAAATTACAACAAAAATAGTTTTTTAATTAGATCAAAATTTCTTGTTGAATTTTAAAAAAGAAGTTTTTCTAAATTATAACAAGTAAAAAGTGTAATTTTATTGAAAGTTTTTTAATTAAAGAAGTCAAAATAATTGGAAATAGTTTTCAATTGAATTTAAATTTTTTAAATCAAATTAAATTTCTATTTGAAATATCAATTTAATTTATTTAGAAATCAATTAGTTTAATCTAATTTAATTATCAAAAGAGTTGGAAATATCATCTTAGATTACTAAGGATCAATAACTAGAATGTCACCTAACAGAATGTTATCTATTTAATTTAGGTTTAGTTGATTTGATGTTTTATTTATGATATTTTACATTCATTTTATGTTTGATGAGACTATTTTAATTATATTTGAATTAAATCTCTCATTAAAATATTTAAATACATGTTAATAACATGATTGGTGCCTTCCATTGTTATAATACGAAACTAGAGTTCTGCTTCTTCTTAGGCTTGTCGAGCTAACTCAAGGTCTCTTTAACCTGATTATATTTATTCATTAACAATAGGTTATGCCTAACTAAATTAATGTAGTTTGGATTAAAAAACTTATTATCATTGTTGAACCCAGATATTTAAGTGGAATTTAGAAATAGTGAATGAAATTAAATTAGTGTTTTTGGGTATATGGATATGTTATGGGTGGTTTGGTGCTTTAAGGAAATTGATGAGAAAAGAATTAATTGATTTTGATAACTTTGATATTTGAGTAGATTTGTATGGATTATGAAAGTTAAAGTGAATGAGCTGATTGAAATGGAAGTTAAAAAGCAAGAAATAAATAGTAAAAGTATTAGATTTTGGAGAATTGAGAAAGTTTGACTTTTTAGGCTGAAATCTTTGTGAATTTTTCTGGCTTGATCTAGGCAGTTTTTTATCAAACGATCTTCATGAAAATTTTAGCTTCTGTTGAAGGATTTCTATCGCTATGAAGTATGACATTTTTCAATATCGGGATTGAAAGTTATGATCGTTCGAAGTTAAGGTTAATTTGGTTTTGTTTTGAAAATGTCCATAAGTGTAGATTTGTGTGTATTGTGTTTTGAGGAAAATTCTAGACTGATGCGGCTTGAATTGGATCAAGTAGTCTACATGAAAGTTATAGAGAATTTGCATAGCTTTTAAATGATCTATAATATGTTATTTTTGGATGTGGGAATTGAAAGATATGAAATTTGGAAGTTTGGATGTTGTATAGGATGACACATTTCAGGGCAGAAATTTTGATTGAAAGATTGACCTAATTAGAGGTTTAAATTACTTTGAAGTTCTGCATGAAAGTTTTAGATTTTGTTTTGATCTTTCCATCGATGTAAACTATGGAATTTTTGGAACAAGGAATAAGAAGTTATGATTTTTAGAAGTTTCTGTTATTGTTTGGCATGATTATTAGTGAATAGGAACTTTGAAGTAATTTTTGACTCCATTAGAGGCTAAATTGATTTTTCTGTCCTTCATAAAAGTTGTAGGTTGCATTTTGATCTTTTAATTGATATAAAGTATGACATGTTTGGACTTTGGAGTTAAAAGATAGAAATTTTAGAAGTTAAGTTACTGTTTTGGGCTGACAAGTAGGGGCAGTGACTTTGATTGGGATTTTGACACCTTTAGAGATGGAATTGATTTTTCCATTCTATATGCAAGTTGTAAAGCTTCCTTTGAGCTTTCTTTTGATACTAAGTTTGTGAATTTTGGACTTCTTTGTAAAAAGTTATGAATTCTTTAAAGTCAGTATACATTTTGGACAGACCTTTGTTTTGGCCGAACAACCTTTGTTTTGGTCGAGCGACCTTTGTTATGGCCGACCGACCTTTGTTTTGCCCGACCTAATCTGCTCCTCTCTCACTCTTTTGCTTATATCTTTTCCGTCCAACATCCGATTTACTTGGTTTTTGAAGTGTTAGATTCCTGAGACGTCCCTCTATCTGTCTATTGAAAATTTGAGGATTTTTGAGATTAAATTGAATAAGTTTGATTTAATCAAAGTGAGTTAGATAATTTTCTAAACATGGTTCAGTATTAAGAGAAATTCTTAATCTGTGGAGATCCGATTGATCTGATTCTTGTTACAAAATAAACTAGAGATATGGGGCCACAAGTCATATGAAGGAATTGAATTTCAATTTAGCCCCTAAGATTTTCAATTTCTGAATTGAAGTTGGGTTTCATGTTCAGTCTTGGATTAGTAAGAGCTGAAAGTATTTAGGCCATAACTTTTGCTCTAGTCATCCAAATGAGGTGATTCTTGATTTGAATTAAACTAGAGAAATATGGCTACAAATTTTCTAAAGGACTTGAGTTTCAATTTAGTCTTTAAGAATGTAAATTTTTGGATGGAAGTACAGTGTTGGAAAATGTTTTAGCATAAGCATAGTCCGAAATGTTTGACATATAACTTTTGGAGTAGTGCATCAAATTAAATGATTTTGGTGTCATTATGAAATTGAGACAATGGAGAACATTGTTCTAGAATGAAGTTTTAGTAAATTCTTTCAATTTAATGGTTAGAAAAATTTTCTAAAGTAAGCATGAATTAAAATGAATTTTAAGGGCAAACTTGGAAGAACATTTAAGGTTTTAAGTTATAAGGAATATATGTAAGGGCATAATGGTCATTTTGCATTCATTAAATGCAAGAAGAGTGGGTTGTTGTTTAAGAAGAGGAGAAGCACAAATTTGTTTAAGTTAGAAAGAAAAGAAAGAAGAAAGAAGAGAGAAGAGGGAGAGCTTTCGGT